>JAMKCH010072015.1:0-77484 GCA_023653785.1 Ophioderma brevispina
GCTGAAAAAAAGGGGTCTTATACAGCCTTACATACGTGTCATTCCACGGTTGGGGTTCCCCCCCCACCCCCACCCTCACCGGATTTGGGGTTGACATGTTGTCGCTGCAATGCCAATTGCACTTCTTACTAAGTGGGTGCAAGAGAAAAAGGTTTTAAGTGAGAAAACATCAGTAGAAAAACGTGATTTGCTGTAATATGACATAACCACATGATGATTGGCGGTTCTTCAACGAAATATCTATCCTTAAAAATGTAATGTTCAATGACAGCGGCATTTTGGCTGCAATCGTGGATTTAGAGGTTACCGCAAAAATTTAATCAGGAAGGCCATTGCAGCAACTGAAATCAAACATTTAATTTGTGGTGATCAAAAATTGTCATATAGAATTTTATATGGTATTGATATACATTTGTTCATGTGTTAGAGAAAGATAATGTGCAAAAATGGCCGTTTGTTTTTTGTATTAAGTCCCCATTCTTAGACACTATCAACTTTTAAGTTAACATGGCTATGATCCTGTGCTTTTCACACAAAAATGCAGATTATATAAGGGCATATTCCTGAGAAGTCTCGATCCAATTATGCAAGAACAATTTTGTAAATTAAAAAAAGAAAAAACCTAAAAAATTAAAAAAAATATTTTTGAAAAAACTAAAAAATGGCAAAACATAGCCTTTTTGGCCCCCCAAACGGTGGTGTTGGTAGATAACAATAAAACCCACAAAGGTTGATAGCATCATGTAGATAATTAAATTATCTTCAAATGACACAAGAACAAGGTGATGGAGGATCACATAGGACATTACCGACTCCAAAATACGTCGTTAGCCAAAACGGCGGCACCATTTTCGGCCGCCATTTTGGATTCGAGGTGACCGCAACAAAAAATTTTTTAATTAGACACACCTCTGAATTATTGTGGATTATCATAAAAACTACCAAAAAATCAAGTGTGCTTAGTTTGTAGAGATGGCAGGTAACACAAAAACTAAGCATGATATTGGATTTGGCCTTCGCTAACGGTTAAAATAAGGGGCATTTAAGTTTGGTGTTTGCAGCATGCAATATAGTAAGGATAGGGTTTCTCCGCAGCGTGACGTAGTATTACAAAGGGTCTATTTGTGAAAGATACAATAATCACTATTACAAACAACAGAATTCGGCGAAAGTTTCTGGGGTGATCTTACTGGTTTAGATTGAAATAATTCCCGTTATTATGAAAGTCACTTTTTTATTAAAGGCTCTTTGGATTACCGTATTGTTTAATTGCTGACTTCTTAATGGACAGTTTTACAAAAAAATAAACAGCCTTGTCTCAAGCACATGCGCTTCTATGCTATTCACGCTGAAAATTACTATATATTCTACTCCCGGGCATAAGAACTACAGGGTGAGTCAGAAAGGAAAAAAAGTACAACCAATGAGGAATTTTTGTTATGAAGAACTTTAAAGGGATTTCCAACATTAATCATGTTGTTATATAGTCCGTTTTTTTTTTAAACAGCTTTCACAATAAAATTTAAATTTTTAAAATTGATAAGCCCTTCAAAGGCTAGAGTTATTTTATGAAAAGGTATCCATTTTCTGCCCCGAACAAATTGCAAACACTGACTGTACACATGATAGTGGAGCGGTTTGGACTGCCAATTTTCGACACCCCTCCCCTCGGTACAACAAAACTCAAACCACTCTATTCGAAAGATAATAATAAGAATTTTAAATGATGGTTGTGGGTCAAACCTTTGGTTGGCAGTGGTGTTTTTTTGGTCAAAAAATCACGTTTTTGAGCTAAAAACTTAAGAATATCAAGAATTTATTAATTTCTTAGCAAACAAATTTTAAAATAATCTCATGCAATACTATCAATCTCTGACATTATATTATAGATTCCCTGTTTTTAATACAATATATAAAGGGTCTAGAATTTTATCCCCAAATCACCTTTTTTCCTTAAAGCTCCTTTTTATCACATTTCAGCACAACGATTAATTACCTGAACTCTTATATGCATGAATAAAAACCTATAATCATCACAAAAAGGATCCCATAAAAATAGATTGTAATATTTTTACCTTAAAAAATATAAAAAATAATAATTTTCGCTTACTTTCAGCCCAAATGTCATTTTTTTCGACATAGAAATCATCCCTTCCACGCAAATATTTCAACCACAAAACCAAATCATTTTCGTAAATCTTATATATTTATCCTTCAAAATACATGTGGTTGTGTTTTGTTGTACGGTGGGGAGGGGTAACTCGAAAACTAGAGGACTTTTCAATGCTCGGCCGCTCCGCTAATGACAGCCCATTCTTTACTTTACATTACAGGCGTTAGGGCTTCAAAATAAATTAACAGTCTGATTTTCTTTGGCGCCGTTTTCAAATGCTACGCAGGAGATTGTTGATGATAAGTAGAATACTTAGAATAAAATGAAATTGACAGAATATGTTTTAAAATGGAACATTTTAATTCTTTATCTGTTATCCAGGGCCCGATATACACTTTTTTTGGAAGTTTTTACTACTTGGAAATCCAAAGCAAGTTTGAAAAGAAATTGTTGCTTCAGTCCAAAATGACTTCATTAAATATTATTTTGATATCTGAACCAGACATTTTCATTTGGGGAGGGGGGACCCCAGCGATGGAACCATTTAACTTTCGGGCAGCACTAAATACATTTTACAAAGTTGAACACGGTAACCTGTCCACCACTACACAATTTATTACTTTTCTGATCTCTATTGGGCCAGGTGGGGGCAAAGATTTTGAGTGCAGAGCCCTCCCTTACCCCCCCCCCACCCCCCCCCCCCCCCCACACACAACACACGCCGTCAAAACTTCCATCAGACTGGTTATTTCACTGGTGTTCCCGACATTATGTCCAAATGTGTAATGAATGGAGGATATGCTGCAAATCCAAAGCTTAACGTAAAACCAAGAGTGCTCTTTGGGTTACTGGAGCGTGTAACTTGATCGGTCTTTCACATTAGGTACTACTTTCACTTCCACAACTGTAAACTTTTGAACGCGTTATTCAATTTTACTGCCGTAATTTTTTATATGAGAGCTACAAAACAGGGAAATGTACTAAAAGAAGAAAATATGAATAGCACAGAGGATTTTCCTTGAAATACTCACTCAATTGTGTTGTACCTTTTTTCTGACTCACCCTGTTGATGTGGTAAATGAACAGGGAGGCGTTACTTAGAATTCCGACATAGCATTTACCAGCGGCATTTCAATTCGAAGTACCTAACCTGAGGGTTACATTGTTGCTGGGGCATGTTAATCGTAGCTGGAAGTTAATGTTTTTGCGAGGCTTCGCATTGACACTTCAAAGGTCGCAACGAGAGATTTCAAAGACCCGGTGTCCCTAAAAAGTGGAAAGTCTGATTTTGGCACTGGGTAAAGCGTTAATATAAAAATATCACCACATTAAGGATTAAGACAGAGACTGTTTCTTGGGAACAAAAATTGGAAACTTCTAATTTTTGTAATAGGATCAAATAGAATTAAGCCTATGTTTTGCTATTGAATATAAGCTAAAAAATCACCTTTTGTTTTCACTTTTAAAACTTGCTGTACCAAAATACCAGGTACGAATTCTTGAGTGTCCGTATCATATGAAATCACACTACATATGACACCTTACATGGATGTCTCAAAATCTCTCGTTGCACCTTTATGTCTTGAGCTGAGAATTAAAATGTCATGACATTTTGGTTTTTCGTAGATAATAACAGTTTTCAAATTTACATTTGCTAGCTTAAAATTATATCTATAATTTGTTTAAGGTTGGTCGAAAGTACACCAGATTGTGTCATACACGATATCGTCATCTTGTCACACAGGTCGTTGTGTAGTTTGGGTACTAATCTAAACAGAGTTTTGGTTTTAGAAAACACTTAACAACGCAATAACGGCAATACCGTAATGCGATGAGACCAAAAAATGCATGTAGTCCAAATATAGACTTTAAGCAAATTACATTTTATTACGTTTTTTATTATCTGAGGTTTGACCAGTTTAATTTGGTTAATTAGACTGATACCTTTTGAATACTTTGGCTGTAAAACTTCAGGAAACATATCAATTATACTGTTAATATAATGATTAATTAATCTCATTTCCATGGCATATTCTGGTTTCCAATTATCAATCGAAGTCGTGTGTGCCATGTACGGTCACCACCGGAAATGATGAGTGTGATCGTGCTTTATTGTCCTTTCGGATAAAAGACCCATGCATTTCAAGTAGTTAATTGTCAGTCGTCACGGTTTTACCTTGAAGGTTAAAGGTACATTTGGATTATAAGCAAACTTTTGTTTTGTGCAGATATTTAACTGTAAGAGACCTTTCATGTTATTGCCGGCATATTTACTTACAAATGCACACAGTGATATTCGTTCAAAGAAATGACAAAAAGATCAGCTTTTAAGTTTGTAATAAGCCATGATAAGCGAAGACGTACAAATTTAGCATACATACAGGTGGTAAAGCCAAATATAAAGCGATTCTAACAAAGTCCAAAACACCACAGTGAACCGAACATGAATAAAAAGTAACGAAAGTACCTTTTAGTTCCCTAGTGAGAGACTGAATGGCTAGTATTTGCTTTGGACTCCGGACTTTCCTTAAAAGGGTTGGCAGTTAGTAGTGGTGAGGTTTGATGTGGGTATATGCGGCATCTACATGCATATTCGGTCATCATGGTCTAAGTTCTAATCGCTGTATTTGAAATATTAAACCCATGATATTATTTAAATTTGAAGCATGAAAAATAGTGTGCAACGTTGACAGAATTAATAAAAAGGATTATCTGTGTCACGTGTTCAATTTAAAATTTGTCTTTCCTTCCCCTTCCAATGAGCAAGGGAAATTCTATTTCGTATTCATGTTCTCGCTATTGATTGTACTATTTGATGAAGGTAGTATAAATTTACACAGAACGTGAGTTTTAGAGTCAGTAGCCACTATAATGGAGCCAGTATCTTCTTAATGATATACTTTTCTTGTCCATCAATGATTGCGAGCATTGTTTGTCAGATTAAACCTACCACAGCAGAAGGACCCCGGGCAGACGTTAGGGGGACGTTTAGCGATATTAGGTCGTGTTGGTGAAACAACGTTTTTGAAATCATATCACCATTTTTACAATATCAGGCATAATCTATTTAATCTTAAAAAAAAATGATTGTAAAACAGTTTAATCTGACTTATGTACATTTGCCAAAAATTGTTTCATCAAATTGGCGAAATATTAGGATTAGGGATGATTGCTTTTTTATTTGAAGCTTTGAAAACGGGCGATGTTCTGCTCAAGACAAATTTTTTATTTTTAGGTCAATATGTTTTAACTTGAATTGAAAGGTGATCAAATGAATCATTCACATGAAATCCTTTGAAAAAATATAAAGCTAAATCCAATTAAAAGTCACTAATAAAATAATTACGCCAAATCAAGAAATCGCAAAAAAATCAAAACAAAAAAACAAAATCGGTTTTATTTCATGTCTATAGCAAGTAAGTATAGCTCCTTACATACCCTGCAATGATAAGACTCTAAATCAGAGCCCAATCTGGAGAGAAAGGGATTTTATTACTATCCGCTAACGGACACTTACTACAATACAAATTGATTTGCGTGTCCATATCTTTGAACACTGTCTGTTCTTCATTTGTTGTCTTCGATCTTCACTAGGAAAAAAATAACTCGGCGTGGATTCCACAGACTTGTTCTTTAGTTTTAGACTATGGCTGCAAATTTCAAATATTTTGACTCTTTTGAGTGGAATCACTGATAGTGCCTCTAAGGACATATATCCCTACCGTCCCAGAGAAAAATAAAAAAACGAATATGTTAGTGTATTAGAATACAATCTGAGTCCAAATGTTTCCTTGTTATTACCTGTAATTTACAGTAAAAGCTTCAAATTGATACAACCAATTAAAATAAATTGAAAGTCCGTAAATATGATGCCATCGTAAGATTTGCCCTCATCCAGCGCCACGAAAGTTGTATTAATTTTCCTGGTTTAGCATACCACCTCCAGAATAGATTGGTCGAAAACTTTTAGTGAGGTGACACTAATCGCCCTATAAATATTTAGAGCACGTGCACCAATAAACACAAGGTCACTGGAAATGTAATCCAAATATTGTGGACTTTATAAACGTTCTTTTGGGAATCTAAATCTTTTGTAAGACAATTGAATCTTAATAAAATAAGCTATAAGGAATTTATGGTATGAATCTATCGCACATATATAATGAAATAACCCTAAATATGACGTACCAGATGGTTGGCATGGTCATTGGAGTTTTCCTTGCGAAAGAAAACAATCATTTTCACGCTTAACTTTCGAAGCAGTAGACGATTTATGGAAGCCGCCACGTTTTTTATTTACTCTATTCGGCTATCGTTTTGCCACAAGCATGTTGAGGGAGGGTCCTTTCACGCCCATGAAAGATGATTCGGTGTTAGTCATTTCTGGCCTGTAAAAGACTAATCGCGTTTACTTTAACATGGAATTAAAAACAACAGCGTTATATGAACGTTTTTTTTTTTTTCCTTTAAAAATATAAATTTAATAAATTCCAAACTGGCTACATTTGGGTGCCGATTTTTTTATAAATACCCTGGGATTCTTTTCTTGAGAACTATAGTTTTTTTTAAAATAACATTAGGAAACTCTTAATCATACACAGAAGCGCTACTCGGTACGTTGAAAAGTACTAATTGCTGAACAGCGCATAGTGGTTTCGAACACGGATCTCTATCCATGGGATTGGAAACCTGGGCTTCGTAATTCAGGCACTGAATGCCATATTGGTCATCCAAAGAGCCCAACAGGTGGTTAGAGCCTGGTCATTTATATATACAAAAATTGTTCCCATTGAAATGTGGATAAGCGACAAACGACTACAGAATCAAGCTAATTTAGTGAGCTCATTGTATTTTTCGCGTATGGGATGGCATGTCTATAAAAGGTGCACCCGGGTTACAACTTCTGTTAAAAAGTGTCCCTCTGGAATGTATTGTGTTCGGTAGACCATATGCCCGCCGTTGCTCCATTCATCTAATATACAATTACTCACAGAGGTTTCTATATAGAATATAGAGGCAAAACGTTACGTCATCTTTAAGAAATTCACCGTCTCACGCATGTTTTGTTGCCGACCACAAGAAAACCTGATTACCAACAAGAACTCATGGCTGCCTCCGCTTCTTTCCACATACTGTGGGTGCCGCTTTGCATCTACACTACTCGGTATGATACAAATTAATGTATGTGTTTAGAGGTGGCCAGTGTACAATAAAGGTGGGGGTACCTGGATCAATTGTGCCAAGATCTTCTTTTTTCTCATAATGCAATGCGCGCTTAAGGTGAAAAGATGTATTCAGTAGAGGCGGTTTATTTAAATAAGACGACTGATGTGTCTTTTCATTCGTTTTGTGGTGCCATGTGGTCAGTGAAATTTAACCACCCAATACACCCAACATCCAACAACTGATATTTTGGCGGATTGTTTGTACCGAATTGACATTATGTGTGTAATACACGCACCCAAACTGAGATTATTCCGTGCAATATTCAAATTCATTGCCCCAGCACGACGTGTTGTGAATGCGTTTCACATCACCCCCTTTACAATTACTGTTGTTTAGCCAACCATTGTTAGAGAGATCAGTGGTTACAGTGCCACTGCGATAAAACTAATATTCATACCGACCCCTTTTCAATGTCCACGTTTTCATGGATTGTTTAGTTTTTTTAGGCCAACCAAACCTTTGTTAATCACAAAATGATTCTAAAACACCCCTCTTAAATTTTTTCTCATACCTGAGTTTTAAAAAGTGTATTGTTTTCTTGTAATAAAAAATTCTTAAACGAACTATCCGCTCTATCCTTTGTGTGCTCACGAATTCAAAGGATGAGGCTTGTGGCAAACTGCACTTGATATATGCGCGTATGGGGTATATATTTTTTCGCTGGCTTCTGTTTCATATTGCATGCGGCGTTGTAAATATGGTAGCTTCCATGATCGTTGTACAGTTGTGCTAGTAATTGGTCGGAATAAATCTAGATTTGTTTCGTCAGGAATACTCCGATGGCCACGAAACCATCTGGTACGTTTTATTTAGGGATTTTCATTTATATGTGCCGATAGATTTATACCAATAAACGCTTTACAGCGTATGCAAAATTGGCAGGTTCGTAAGGGTAAGCAGATTTAATTGGTACTTAGGTTGAACAGAAGCGACGCAGAGGGCCTTTCTACAAGAGCGAGTGCATTGGGTAAAACAAACAAATGTTAAGGAAGAAGCGATTTAAGGTGTTTGATTTTGCTGCTAGAATTAACAGCCAATAATGGTTGATAGTACATGTTAACGCCATTAACACCCTCAGTGTTGAGTGAACCATTTACTTACTATGGTAAGCATGTTAGATGTTTATATATTAATTACAAGGATTGGATTAACATGATTTGTGTACTGGTCACGTTGTTTGCTTGTTTGATCTTAAACCGCTTTGCCTCATATACGCTCTTTATCTTTGCATTCTTCCCTTGGGGTGGTCGTGAACCCATGCTCGTTCCGAAAAAGAGTGACTATAGCCTGCAAATGCGGGACACTACCGCATAGGGGTATCCAATGCTAATATCAGTTTCTAGTCCCGCCAGGGGTACATTCAGTTGTGATTGTGACTGGTTCAATGATACAAATAGGAAAATTAACAAAACAATCTCAGCAAAATACCTGTCATGTGTATTTTTTTCTTGCATTAGCCACAGTGTCATTTTTCTTGTATCATATTTAAATAATTAAAAAACATAAAAATACATTCAAAAAAAAAACATTGAGAACCAGGTCCCACAGGGGTATAATCACACTGCAAATTACCTTCAATCTTCAATCAATTTTATTTGTTCAAAGACTATCGCAAAACGATTGAGAAATATTATTTAAATGATGCAGGTGAACAGTGAAAAGTAATTGTTACAAATATTAATCAAAAACATAAATATTTTGTCATAAAAGTAACGATTGTTGATAATACATTATAAGTGAATTTCAAAAGCGAGTATATAACTGGGATGATACTATTGTATACTATATATTTAAAATAGCCAATCAGTAAGGGATGTTATATACTGCTGTAGTACCGTTAGGTGTATATTTTCACTGAAAACTGTATATTCCCCAAAGCGTCCAATTTGGGACCGGGTATTATTAACTAGAAAATTTGGTCCCGTTAGGGTCACTTTCACAACCCCTTGAACGCGCAGGGGGTGCCCCAAACAAAATCCAGACGCCCCCGGGTCCCACGTTCAAATTTAGTGAAAACGTTCAATCAATCTTTTATTTTTCACACTGGGCCGTCTTGGGCAGTAAATCTTAACGCATAACGATGTACACTAACTTCTTGATATACCGAAACAAAAACAAATACACACTCGATTCATAAGTGTGTCAGAAAAAGTGTGTCAGATGGGTTTCAGTTACGAAAACTCCCGTTGTGCGATATGTGGTGGGTACCTTATAAACTACTTTTTCTCATGTGGTTAAATTTGCACTGAAGTTGTGTGTAAGTTTATATGGTAGTTATGTGGCATTAGTTTCCAGTTTTTTTACATATTCATCTGGTTTTAACGTCTTCCTTACTGCAGTTTACTTAAATTAGGGTTAAGAACAAGTTCGAAGTTAAAGTTCAAGTTCAGTTTATTGATGCAGGCCACTGGCCCATTTCAATCACAAAATTTAATAATACAACACTAATTCAACAAAGTAGAGGGTAATTAAAAATTACATAATATATACAGAACATACTCATTTTAACAAGATTTAGAGATAATCAGTTAACAACAATCATTTAAAAGATCTTCTTACAGAGAGATCCATACGACGTTTCAATTGATACATAATTCTTTACTAATGTGTTGACTCAATTGTTCATTATGCTACAGAGCATTGTTTCAATGTGAAATTTGAGGGAAACCTATGACATATTAAAAGGGATGAAATAATTTCTAACGGTCGTGTTAATGAGTGCAGACCATTAGAAATGGTATTCAATTCTCGTGGCGTTTAGGTACAAAAATTGCAGTTCGTTCTTCTACGTGGTGTGCCCTCATATCTTCCTTGTTGAATAGCTAGAGTAAGTGAACCAGAACGAAATGATGCAATCGCTTTCCGATATTTTAATTACTTGTTACAAAATCAAGGTATAATTCGGGTCTTGGTTATCGTTAAGAGCTTCTATAGTTAGGGGAACGACGGCTGCTTGAAGGCTAATCTACCGTGCTACCATTCAAGTGGTACGCTCAATTAAGTAAGCAGTAACAAAAGTCTTCTGGTGGTAATCGAATACAGTAAAAAGCAATCACCTTATGGCATTGGGCCAGTCGACAGAGGTCCAATTAAGACATGACTTTTCATGGCGTCTGTTATTAACACACGCCGCAGACTGCATGCGGGTCTAGCGCCGAACCCCATTGAAAAAAGTAATGTCTTGACCTTACTGGCCCAACATTAATATTTTAATCTCCATAGACAGTGTATTTGATAGGCTGTTGACATATCTGTTATTATTCATCTTCAGATGCGAAGCCAAACCTCAATTTGTCATTCTTAAACTTTCAGTTTTGTCTGCGCCAATTTCTGCCCTACAATATCATGTGGCAATATTTATAACTCGTAAACAAATTTGCAGGAATTTGTATGAACACGCTCAATATCAAATCCATCATGGACGCCCCAACATCTCACCCTCTTGGAGAATTGCCAATTTTTGTTATCAAAAATTTGTTGTACATAAATAATTGGTAACTCATAATATTATTACAACTTGTTTTTAAAAAAAAAGCCTTTGAGCTGTTCACAAGATATTTTTGATTAACGTTCCAGGTACCATTTCTATACCCTTGAACGCCCAGTATTTGTCTTAGCAATACAACCAGGCATGACTAATGGTGTACCATTTAATTTCCAATGGTTTTCATCTCTTGCATTGTTATAACGTTTTTGAAAAATAACATTGGTCTTTTGTACATTTATTGTAAGTTTTCCATTGTTTCGCGTAAGCATGAAGTCTATCAATAAGTTATTTTGCAAACCATCGATTTTCTCACAAAAATGATAAGATCGTCAGCATATAAAAGACAGTGAATGTTAATTGTTATCTATTTGGAAACCTGAACGCCATTCTGCTAATTTCATGAGGCTGGAGATCATTCAAAAATAGGTAAATAAAAGCGCTTAAAGAATACAACCTTGTTCTAGTCCTGAATTACATAAAAACGTTCTTGTGATCCCAAAACCCGTTTTGATCAAGCAGATAACATTATTAATCATTGCTTTTTAATATGTCTAATAATGTTTCCTGAAAATCCCACACCCTGCGTGTTTTTGACCTAATAAACACAGAGATTTAAATTTGTTTTTTTGTGGCGCCCATGTTGGTGTAACAGAGAACGTGGGAAATTTGATGTGCAAAAGCCCTATACTGTGCACGGGAGTTTCGGTTTTGTTGCTGCAACTTTGTTGTTCAAATTAATAATACCAACATTCTTTCTTAGTACTCATGCCTTGCTTATGCTTCCAGCTGCATATTGTGACCGAATTTAGATCAGGAAAGGTCGCAATTAATTTAATTACAAGATTGATGGTGGTCTGTCATAGCCTTACTGTAATATTTTGCCCGTGTTATATTGTCCTCCATTTTGTGATTAATATTATTTTAATTTTTACTTTCTCATTTTAACTTTGAGAAAAGATTTCTCATCGGAAAGTGTTTGTTATGGAACAAAAATGAATTCCCCAAAATATTTGACCTCAATTTTTACAAAGTACAATATAACCATTTTTTACAAAGTAACAATCTAGTCTTTGTTTCAAGGAACCACGTGGTTCAATATTTTATTTAGATATTTTAAACGTCAATGGTCCGATTCTTAATAGCCTCGTCCACCAGGGACGTAGTGGTCAAATTTTTGGTATCGAGAAGAAAGTTAATATTTTTCTCATTTACCCTGTTAAATCTTAGGGCGAAGGAATGTTTTGTTTGGATGTTATGAGCGAAAATATTTCCTCATTTTGGTCGCCCAATATTAATTTTAATGTGGATTACAAAATCCTTTATTTTTAGCTCTCACTTAACAACTGATGAAATTATCGGTGCGAAACTTTCAGATGGGGTTTGGGTAAGAACTTTTATCGAAGATGAAACATTATAGACTTAAATCGGGTTCACCCCCTTTAAATAAAAAAAATGAAAACTTATAATTTCCTGATTTTGAATTTTAGGTTATGTTTTTATTGGCAATTTCACCCCTACTAGAACAAATCTTAAAGGTGCATTCGTGATTTCAGCACCTTCTGTTTGATTCGTTGATCACTAGATATCTTAAGATATTAAGCTTATTCCCAAAATTTGAGCTGATCCCGATCTTGGCGGTTTTGTGTTATGATCAATTACTCTTTTCCCACGGTTCCCATAGGCTACTGTGCTGTACAAACTTTCTGTACGGTTACGGACAAAAATAAAAATTCGAATTTTGTTACAGATGCTCCGAATTCGGCACGTAAGATTGATCACACATTGATACGGTTCAGATGATTAAAAAACTCAACATCTTTCGATAAGTCGGGGGTACGATGCTGTGGATCACGAAAATGCCCCTTTTTTTAGAGTTAATGTAAATCTGCCATCCGTTGAATAATCACTATTTGTTTTACGTTGTAAAAGCAGAGCGTTTTGGGCTCAATTCATAATATATGCAATAGGCTATAAACATATGGACCCTCGTATTAATGTGTGCGTTGGGATCACGTTGCCTCATAAGCATGGTTGTGGGTTTCAGCCCCGCTGTTGCGAATGTGTTTTGCACTTGAGCAAGGACTTCCTCGCTTGGCTCTCTACACCCAGAGCTACCCAGGAGTAACATAGTGGCAGGAGCTCGGGCGATAGGAGGGACCCAGGTCAAAACATCATCGTTTACTCCTCACTACCAGAAAAGGTTTGACCCCTTTGGTATTTAGTATGTACCCTCTATATCAACGCTAGGTGGTATTACTCTCAAATTGTGGTGTCACTTTTCTTTTTCAATAGGGGCCAATTTAAGTTTACACAGGGGTTCAAACTTTTAAAATGCTCCAATCATCTGAAATGTATGCCATATTGTCCGTCTTGTCCTAATGATTCCAAAAAGTAATAGTTTGTACCATCTATGACCAATGTTTTGGAGTTATAGGGGTACAAATGGTAAAAAGATCAATTTCTATTTGTAACAGGGGTCAAGATCGGAGTTCTCCAAATTTGTTGAAAATGATAGAAGTTTGTTCATCTAGCTTAATGATTCAAAATAATGAATGTTTTTGTACCATCTTGCATGGCATAGTTACCATGTTAAGGGACAAAATAGGTCATAGGGCAACAAACCCAATTGGTGTGTTGACCTTCTATGACCCTTATCTCCGTAATTAAGCATTTAACATACTGCAAACTATACCTTTAAGGAGTGCCAATTACCTCAGGCAATAACTTCAAGTATTTAAAATATAATCGATTAACTTTTAAGTTGAACCCCTGTACCCGGTGGGCTCACCCAACCGGCACCACTGACCTATGATCGTTCCAAGCTTTGCCAAAACACACCGCGGGACAAATATGGCAGCGCCATGGTGGGTTAAGAACATGGTTCCCCATCGTATGGTGGTTCTATCCTATTGGATATGTATTTGTTGATCCATGATTGACGCAAAAAACTGTATTAGCCACCAGGGGTTCACATCTATTTTCGCTCGCCGGCCATATTTGTCCGCGATTTTGGTAACGATCAATACGGTCAAGTATCACAGATTGAGGTGAGCCCACCGGCCCCTGTACAAATCGAGATGGACCGTTTTTTACCATTTTAGCCATTTTTACCTTATAACTCCAAAAACCAAGTCGTAGGTGGTACAACTTACATTTTTGAAGCCTTATGATTAGATGGACAATTGTGCATACATTTAAACATGATGGGGCATTTTAAAGCGTGACCCCTGTGTAAACTTAAATTGGCCCCTATTGAGAAAGTGATACCACAATTTGAGGTACTACCTCTAGCAGGAATGTAGAGGGTACATAATAACTACCAAAGGTTTCAAACCTTTTCTGTATGGGGAGGTCAAACGGGGGGGAAAAAAACTCCTTAAATAAGCCTCCTATGATATTCGCTCCTCCTCCTAAAATGGTTGCTTGAATTTAAACCAGACCTCGCTGTGCGGAGAAGTGCGAAATCCCCCACAGCAACATTATGTGCGGAGTCACCGTAACTAACCGTTTTGCCACTTGCACTTGCATCATATTAATTTAGTTGAAAATTTATTGCAGTTAGAACATCAAAAATAGTGATTTTTACGTTGTAACGGATAATACACTAATCTCTTTTGCTGTTATAAAGCAAGTAGTATATACATGAAAAGCAATACAGTTAGCCTATTTCAATTTCTTTAGAATGAACGACTTGCCCAAATAATAACACAAAACAAAATGTTCACCGGGTATATATTGAAAAAGATGATTGTATGTTAAAGCTATATTATGTTTTTTATTTTGTATATTTCCATACTGAAATGTGGTGAATTGGAAAATAAATTGTATTACCTCCATAAGGTGAAATAATATCAGGTGTTAATAAAATGGAAGGTGATATCATAAATGTTGCTTCATAAGTGTTCTCCTCATGAACGTGTTACCTGGTTTAAATAAGGATACTTTAACTGGCTAATGTAGTTTGAACATGTTAATTAATAATTTAATTCATGTTTAAATATTAACCCATTTGAAGTAATAAATATCAAACATTAATGCATTAACATTTATTGGTGTTAGAACCCTGGGTGATCATTACGTGTTACTCTAAATATAATGTAGTGTGGTTTAAATTTAATTATCTGGACAAAGTGATTAAAAATATACATTTACCAGTTTGGAATGATTGCGTGATGTGACGCCTTTTTAATGCCAATGCCGCACGAAAAAAGGGGACCCATTGCATTGATATATTTGGAATCAAAACTACAAACAAAAACACAAAAACCTAAAACAAAGAAAAAAACCTAAAAACATTGTTTTTTTAAAAGATATAAAGAAGGTCCAATTTGTTATGGACCATGCCCTCCGAGGTATATAATGTAATATTGCCTTTAATATTTGCAGCCTCCGTCCCAATTAAAAATGACGAAGTCAATTTAATAGTAACACATAGTAATTCTATATTAATTCACAACTATTTGATTTTCCAGGCAAAACTGAAGAGAAAAAATATATTGGTTATACAGTTTTACGTGGGATTTCTTTAGAATTATTTACTTAATATTTTAACGACTTCAGACAAAAAGAACGATATGCACTGCTCTATTGTGATATGATGTTGAAAAAAGCGCTTATTTAAAATACTTTGATCACTTTCAATATGGTCATTTCTATAAGCATTTTATTATGTGAGAAAAAAACACGTCGATTGACTAACAGAATCATGGAAATAGATGCTAATCCGTACAACAAGCAATAACTTGCATTGTAAAAAGAACCAAAAATATTTTAATTAGATTTAATTAATTGAACGGTCGCCGAAATAATAATCTTGAAAACTCAATATTAATGGAAAAATGACTACTCTCTTAAAGGAATTGAAAACGACGCCCTTAATATAAGGTGTTAGACTAGTTGAGTGCCATCGCCCTATTTTAAACTTTAAGTGTAGGGGGTTCCCTAGGGGCCAAGATTGGTTTTTGAGTCTCGCGTTAGAACGCTAACTAATTTTGGACGTTTTTTTTTGGTGTTTTGTTTTATTGTGTAACTTTGGATTGCACATATTTTGCACCGCTTCGTTTTAGAGATAATAGAGTTGAAACCCCCCCTTATACAACTAACGGAAGTACCCACGGCAAATGAAGATGTTTATTACAGTATTGTGGACTCTGATTTAACATTCATACACCTATAGAGTCAATACATGTAAAATAAATTTATAAATAAATGGAAAGTTACTAATGCCCATCGTGAGACAGAATAGGTTTAGTATGACTACTATAACAGCAGAGCCCGTTTCAAAATATTTGGGAAAAATACATTTGCACGTTTTAAACCTCCCTATAAATAACACTAAAATTCTTATGGTAGATATAATTAATATGGACCCCGCTTTACCGCCCACCGGGGTCAATTCTTAGTGAGGGGGATTACAAGGAAAAGGTTGTGTATTTCACTTTTAATTTTCGAATTTCAAAAGCCGGTATTTTTAAAGGTATATATGGTCCTTTTTAATTTCATATTGGACGCTCTCATTGTCCCCACAAAAACGTGAGGTATATTTCATTGGAAATTCCGCGGGAAAGTGTTTGGGGTCCATAAGCGGGCTCCGTTATACACGGGAAGAACACATTGAATATCAGTGTTAGAAATCAAGAGTAACACTTATATTAAAAAAACGCAATTCTACATGGAGGGCAGGACTCAATACTCCCTAATCTCACGTTTTAGGCAGATTCCCACTCATGAAAGGCAGTAATTTTGAAAGTCTTGATTGGATGACATTTTGTTTTAAATTTAATCTATTTAAAGAGAAGTCGAAAAAATTACTTCCTTACACAATCAGCATATACAGGACTGTCTCAAAAAAAAGTGGTACAATCAGAAAAAAAATTGGTTTTAAATATGAATTCAAAATAAGTCATTCTTACTTGCATAATATTAACGAACAAAGGACCAGGCTTTACAATGGTGTTTGTGTTTCATCTTATTTGCTTTTTGTCCATCAGAGATATAATCCAAATTTAGTGCGATATTGGTTAAACCAAAATCGATTTGTGCTACTTGGTAGCAATGGGACAAGTTGCTTCGCCCAGTTATTCTTCTCTTATCGTGTCCAAACACTTGGTTCTCAAATATATCCAGCAGAGATGGTTACTGCGTCTGGCTGCTTCACTGAATTCCCTCACAGGTCCTTGTTTGTGCATTGTTTCTCCAGCGTGGGCAGACCATGCGGTGTTCCATTGTCTGTGGTGCGTTCCACAACCACAGGTAGTATCCTGCTCTGCTCCAGAGAGCCCCACGTCTGGTGCCAGCAACTTTAGATGGGCCAGTTCTGGTTCTCAATCTATGAGGCATCGCCATTCGCCCATGAGGAGTCCAGCTCCACGTGGGAGATGCTCCCAGGTTCCAATACCAATAGATGTTACTTCTTGATAGCAAGTCTTTCTTCCACAAGCGACTCTCTTTACCTCCCTTAGAAGACTGTTTCAAGAGGTTGGACTTTGCTTAAGAAACTCTCTCGTAGATTTAAGGCGGTTGGCAGCAGGTATCTGTCCCAGACATAGGGGGCTTCACATGGATTACTTGGCAGCTACGCTCTGCATGCTCGCTACGCTACCACGATTGTCTGGTGAGCAATTCCTGCTAGATTTACAGTTTTCCTTTGGTGTTGGGACGGAGGCATCCTGTGATAACCGGCAGGAGGCATTTAAACGCTGGACAAGCTTCTTGGCATGGGTGATCTTTCCATACAGGGCATGCATACTCTGCACATGAGTTCACAGGCAAGTGCCGTCGATTTAGGGTAGTTGCGAGCACCCCATCTGTGCCAGTAAGTTTGGTTCAGATGTTATATGCCGTGAACATACTTTTACTCTTCGTCCTCTCAGGTGTGTTATAAGAGAGAGGGCGGTCCAAGGTGACTCCAAGGTAACCAGGTATCCACCTTGCTTTCCAGGGGTTTCCAGACCAGGTAACTTTAAGCTGGACGTTTGGCCCTTCAACGATTGCTTAGATGGCAAGCACACACCTGTGTATTAGACAGATTTGCACGTAGGTTGTTTTCATCATAATAAGGAGTGGAGTTCATCCCAGCTTTGGAGAGTCCTCTTCAACAACTGTGAAGTTGGCATCTTGTGCACTAATTCCAAGATCCTCTGCATAAATAAAACGACGGGTTCCTGCACTCTAGTTGGTCCCCATTGGTATATATGTTGAACAGGAGAGGTGTAAGCAGGCTCCCTTGTGGTAGACCATTCTCGAGCTTACGCCATCGGCCTCTTCTTCGCCACTAGCTGAACAAAGAACATCCTGTTAGCCAGGCACTCCACGGATAGCTCAGTCAGCCCAGTTATACCATGCCTGTCTTTTAAGGCTTTATTGGCATATAATCTATCGGCACCTATATAATGAAATATCCCTAATAGACTTACCAGATGGTTTTTCATGGTCATTGGAGTATTCCTTGCGAAAAATCCAGATTATTCCGACAAATGTCACGACTGTACAACAATTATGGAAGCTGCCATCTTTATTCCCCTGGCTATATTTACAACGCCGCACGCAGTACCGAAACAGAAGCCGCGTGCATATCTTTCGCTGGGCTTCTGTCCCCCAACCTAAAATCAGTTCAGATGATAAATATCTTCTTTCATAAATACGAAACAATCACAAATATTTATTTGCATCTTCAATGCATGGAACTTTGAATTTATTACAAAATTGTATCTGTTAAAATCATGCCAGAAGGAATGTAATTGCAACCAAACAATCCAAATAAATGGTTTAAAATATTGCACTATCTTTGTGCTTACTAATTGTTGAAGTCAATAATATCAACGTATACAGTAGCAAGTCTCAAATGTTGTAGGATTGCATTTCATGATACTTCCAAGACCATAAAACTCCTCCAGGTTGCTGTACGCCGGCTGTACGCACATGGTTTTCTCTTCTAAAGTAGCAAGTCATCAGATGTTAAGAATTTGCATTTCATATACTTCAAGACCATAAAAAAACTCTCTCCTCCAGGTTGGCGTACGCCGCTGTACGCAGTCATTGTTCCTTCTAACAAACAAAGTATGTCAAATTTATTCCTTTATCTTAAAGCCAGAACTTCCTGATCATAACTTCCACATTACGTAACTGTTTTCGTATCTTTTAGAGATTTTAATGAAGTTAATCCAAGGGGGTGAAGCCCATTCACACCCGTCGTCCTGCTGGCGCTGATATTTTGAATATGCACGGCATAATTATTATGTTTGGGTGCTTGATATACACAATATGCAATTCGATACAAACATCCGCAACATATCAGTTGGTTGGATGTTGGGTGCTATTGGGTGGTTAAATTTTGTCCTACCTACCCATGGCCCACAACGAATGAAATGACGCGTCAGTTGTCTTGATTTACATAAACCGCCCCACTGATACTCTTTTCACCTAGCGCGCGTTGCATTAGGAAAAAAGAGTAATCGAGGCACAATGATCCTGGTACAATCTGATTACACCTGGCCACCTCGCACATACATCAATTCGTATCACTACCGATTAGTGTATTTGTAAAGCGGCACCCACATTATTTGCAAAAAGCGGAGGCAGCCATTGCTTTCTATTGTTGGTACTCTAGGGTTTCTTTGTGGTCGGCAAAACATGCGAGTCGATGAATTTCTAAAGATTACGTAACGTTTTGCCCTCTCTATCTATATAGAACCTCTTTGAGTTAAACCCATTTAAAGAATTCATATTTGTTTCAAGTGACTAAACTAGTTTAACAAATTTGTTCACCGTTTTTCACTCAACCATAAAGTTGGCACAACCTCGATTTTTGTGTTCCTCAATAAACTGGAGTTATCACGCTGGAAACAAGTACATGATATGAAACAAAAAATGGTAGACGTTTCATATCGAATTCCCATTGATGCAAGAGGTATTGTCCTTCATTCCGTCAAGGGCTAAGCCAAACGTCATAAAGCATGACGGAATCAATTGTACTACCTCATTTGCATCAATGGATTCTATATGAAATCGATTTACCCAAAAAAAATCCTGGAAAGCCTGGTCTTTTCTCTTTAATGTGATGTACCAATACGACTTACTTAAGTTGAGATATAATATTGAAAAAAAATAATCGGTTTTTGATTGTACCTTTTTTTAGGCGTAGTGTGCTTAATGGTCTACGGATAGTTGAAATAATGACTACACGTTAACCTTGAGCTGGAACTAAAATTTTTAATTTACGTTTTGCTATCCTGGTTTTGTATCAAGAATCAATACCATTATGCCATTGTAACCGCTTTTTTCCTGGAAAATAGGCGATCAGAAATGGCCCCCAGTTGACCCCCTAACTATTAGTTTTGATCAATGTAAGAATTGTAATCTTGGTGAAACCAGTTCTCTCTTTTTCATCAGTTTAAATTTTTTTTTTGAAAATTAATCAATGGAAATGTGACGAGTAAGCAAGATACTTTATTGCTACAAGCCCCTAAATTATCAAATCGTTATAAATCAAATAAATAAAATACACCCAATTTTACTACCTAACTAAATATCCTAATTAAAACTCAATTGTACAAATATAATAAAATTTGATAATATTTTCATTCTTGAAATACTTTCGACATACATCCGACATTGAGTTGACAAATAAAAAATAACGATATTTAGGATACGAA
This sequence comes from Ophioderma brevispina, assembly GCA_023653785.1. Lineage (NCBI taxonomy): Eukaryota > Metazoa > Echinodermata > Ophiuroidea > Amphilepidida > Ophiodermatidae > Ophioderma > Ophioderma brevispina. The sequence continues at coordinate 20,480 of JAMKCH010072015.1, forward strand.
CTATGAACCCAATGAGTCAGCAAGCGTTATATAAGTTTTGATATCGGCATTTTCATGCAAAATTGACCGGTAATTGAATTTGCTAGCTTTAAAAATTGAAAAACACTTTTTCCAGTAACAAAAGGATTAATTGGCGTTTAGGATTTATCAGGGTTGCCCTTCAAATTAAAGAAACATAACCAGTTTAACCACCTGAGTCCCCCCATTAAACTAACTATAGTAGAGGAAATAAGCGACAATGGCGCTTTTTACGTAATTTGAGCATAACGTATATGGATAACCATAGATTTTTTTAAGCTTTTATTTAAGATATGGTTCATGATTCGCCAACCTTATGTGTTATCTTTTGGAACAATGTCGTTTCCTTTTGAAACAATGCGATTACTATGGCGGAAAATCATGATTACACGACATTACCAAGTTGAATTTGTTGTCATCTAAAACGGTACCGTTATTATTGGTATTACTTGCGTGCCTACTTTGACGTGAAAATTCGATTATCTCTGCGCAGAAATTGTTGTGTATTTTCTGTCGGTTACCAGATAGCCTATGTGATACTGTCTTACAGATAGCCTATGTGTCAAAGTAATACAACATTTGCTCACAGCACCAACACGCAGATCGAATCAACTAGAATTTTAGAATAAGCTTATTCTCAAGAACTGGTACTAAATCCATAATTTATTAATTTCTATCCTGATTGTATAAAGAGTCCCTAACCAGTTAATAGTCTGTACAGCTTTTTTCCTGCATGACAGATATAGGCATAAGAAATGCCTCTAGTGGAGCCCCTGAAATATCTTAGTTTTGAATCTTTGCAAGAAGAAGAACTGTAGTTCGGTGAAACCAGTACCGCCCGCCTTTATCAATCAGTTTAAATTTGAAATTAATTCATGAAAGTGTGACAAAGTCAAAAGGATACTTTTTGCGACACGCCACGAAGATAGCACATTGAAGTGACACGGAAGAACATTTTCTCTGTTGACATAATTTATACAATGACATCACATTCAGTTTGGCAAAATTTATAAAATAACGGTAATTTAATGAACGCAACTTCCACTTCCAAATTAGGAAAGCGTTATATTTTATTTTTGATAGATAATCGGGCATTGTCATGCAAAATGACCAATAATTAATTTACTACTTTTTTATTGAAAACACTTTTCCCATACAAGAAGTAATTTAATTGGCGTTAGGAAACATACCATGGGTTTCTCTTCAATAAAAAAAAACATCATACGGGTTTTACCCTCCTAATCCCCAATAAACTAACTATATAGGAGAGTCTAGCAACAAATGGCGCTTTTAACGTAATTTGAGCATATGGGAACCCATAGATTACTCAGTTAAGATAATTACAGCACCGTAGAATGGGATTGGTTTGCATTAATTCGCATCGCCAACCTGATTGTGTCATCTTTTCGGAACAAAATGTCGTTTTTCTTGTTGAACACGTGAATACCATGGCGGACATCATGATTAATATACAACAGAATAAAGAAGTTTAAATTTTTGTCATCTAAACGTTTATTGTTAGTTATCGGTATGGCATGCGTCCTACTTTGCCGTGCAAATTCGATTTCTCTCTGTCAAAAATTGTGTATTTTCTGTCGGTTACCAGATAGCCTATATATGTATACAAGATAGACGCTATGTGTCAACAATAACAAGCATTTGCTCACATCACCAACACGCAAGATCGAACTCACTAGAAGTTTTAGAACACGCTTATTCCGCAAGAATCTAGTGACATAATAAATCAGGAAATGCTAGAATACTAATGCACCTTTAACTAGAAAATATGGTAAGTGTTATCGATGACATAATCGTCCCATTCCTGTCCAATTCAATACGATGACATCGTGAGCTCATAACCAATGATAGTATTAAATACGAAGGCTCAAGATAACCTGTCTTATGAAATCGTTGTTTACACATAATCTTGGGACGCCCTCTTTCCATTGGCCTGTGTCCTTTAAAGCCACCTTAGTTTGATCTACTTTCGGACTTTATATGCGCTTAAAACTTTGAATGATAGACAAATACATCCCGATGGCTCTTAGCCCCTAAGCTTACCACCTATCAATTTAACATTACTGTATAAACTCACGTACAACCCGATGAAGTAAAAATTTGTTACATACCGTATATGCGTCATTGCATCCATACCGATGTGTGAAAAATAACGTGATTTCATTTAGCTTCATTTGTCCTGTTAATTAACATGATATTAATGTTTTTCCATCTTTTCCGAACAGGATTTTCTTGACTGCTTTGATAGTGAAAGAAAGTTATTATGGTTTCAATGATCATGCAAACCCACAACGAAAAGATTCCGTTCCATGTGCAAGTTGGGATGCAGTGCTGGGGTCCAACATACCCCTCACATCTTGACCTTAGTAATAGCGATTACAATGAAGAAGGTAGGTATGAGAAGTACTATAACTATAAAGAGCGAACTTCGCCCTTTGGTTTTTCCTGAGCTGACAATGTTGGACCCAGGGGGTCGCCATGTTGAATGTGTACCCTATTCAGGTAATTCCCTTCCCAGCGTGTCCTCTCGATTGTTTCGGGGTTTAATGTATTCAAACTGCTGATTAGATGATTTAGATTTCATTGAGATTGCAAATAAACGTGTTGAAACTACTTTAACATATTTAACACAGTAGTAGACATGCTTATTGAATTCCGGTGGTTTAAAGACTGTTTAAGTAAAGAGTAAATACGTAAATTGAGGGTATACCGTTTTCTAGGGTACGAGTTGTCGTCCACGTTTTTGTGGCTTACTTACCCATGAGTTTCGACTTTGTTGCTATTTCTATGTAAAATTAGTTATTTCTTGGTGATAAAGAGAACAATAAGAGGCCTACTGCAAACATTCAAGATTGATTTATACTAACGTATTTTAATGCATGCAAAGACTTTCTAATGAATCAAACACGTCTTATTTTGACGCAAAAATCGTGACCTTTTGTTCTCACGCGTTAAAAATCGTGATCGCGTGGTTGAGTTTGACATCTTTGAATAGGTATTTCTCATTTTATTTTATTTTTTGGAAACAGAAAAATAAGAGGATAAAACAGATACCCTCAATATATCAGTTGAACAATACGTTTAAACTAATTTTGTAATTCATTAATGTAGCATCATGAGCCTTAGTCGTTATTTTTGAAGAAATTCAATTGGTGACCTTCGCTGACTATTTTAGATACAAGAAATGACTGGACACTCGCGTCCTTGTTAATATGTTTGTCTGCATGCATGCACAGAAAACTGTGGAGGTCGAATAGCAATGACAAACTTTTAGGCCTAAAAGTAATATACTTAGCTCTACTATTGCTCGAAGAAAGCAGGTCTGGTTTACACCTGAATGGCATTCATTAAAAGGGAATGGCCCATTTAGTATATAACGATTTAATTTTGATAGAATTGACGCCGTGGGGCGGTGGGGGGGGGGGGGGGGGGGGTATGCGTGGTTGGGGGTGTATTTGGGGGGGGTGGGGGGGTCGTGTGGTTGGTGGGGCGGGGGTGGGCGGCTGGGGAGCGGGGGGGGGGGGGGGGTGAGGGGGTCTTAAAAAACACAAATGGCCCATACGGGGACGTGCTACAGAAATCGGTCCCATTTTCCACAAACTTTCTGGTATATCAACGACCCCTTTTTTCATGCCAACTTTAATTTTGGTCTTGCAATGGTTCGGGTTTTTTTATATTCTCAATGGCCCGAGTTAAGTATATAAAGATTTAAATTTTGTAGAATTTGCCCAGGTTCTCAACACATGACCATACGGGGTCTGCCACATACATCGTCCTATTTTCACAACCTTCGTATATCAATTTTTCAGATCAATTTTGGTAAGCAAGGGTGGGGTTTTTTAAAAGTTTCTCAAATTTGTTGGAAATTAGTCCAATTTTTCTCAATCGAAAGCCAAACTTTTCTAAAAATTGTTGGGAATGAGTTCAATTTCCTCAATCCGAAGCCAAAATTGGCCCAAATTTGGATTAAAAAATGCCAAAGGCAAAGTTTGGTTAAATTTGGGCACAAAATTTGCATGCTGGTGTAGGTCCTTTTTGGCGAAAATGGTATAGCTATTGGTCCTACTTCTCAGACTCTCCGGAGCTTTTTAGGCACGCTCAATACTCGACCCCCCCCCGCTCGTGAATTGCATTTACCCCCACCCCAATCTGTCAGTTTCGCGCGGCCGATATTTCATCTTTTGATATAAGTAGTGAGACCATAACATTTCCGTAGGTTTTTAGGGTCAAAATCCCGCGACTTTCACCAAAAAAAATAATTAAAAAAAACACCACAACAACCAGGGCTCTGAACCAGAGCTATCTTTGTGCGATTGTCGCCCCAGAATCCCAATTTCAAAATCCATAACGTGAATCGAAGATGGATGGGCATGTCAGTAATGTAATCATGATACCGATCATTACAAACCAAAGCTAACTAGAAGTTTTTTTCAAATTAATGCTTTTACTCTCATCAAAGTTTGACATCATTACAATATCCATCATTTTTGTAGGTCTCATGCCAAAATCAAGGTTGTTATTAGTCGTTTACACCTTTTAGTTGTTATTTAAAGTTGTCTACCTTAAAATTATTTTTTGTCGCATAAAATAAGAAAATACAACGATAGTCAGCAATGACTTTATTAGGCATATACAAGTGAAGCACTTAAAAGCGCTATTTTAAAAAACTATGTTCGTCATAAGAACATGACAGAGTACACTTTTATGGGTCATTCAAAGCCCGTTCAAAGGTGTTTCAAACCATCGTGGCTTATGTTTGATTGATATTTTCATCTTTGTCTGGTCCAGGCCCAAACCCGAAACCCACTATACCTTTTTTTAAACCCCCAAATAAGTTGGTGCATTGGCGTAGTATAGCTAGGGATGTTGCTGCTCCAGACAGCCGGACGCCAGGGTGCGCATGTATCCCCCGGCCAGACAGTTCCCCTCCCCTCCCTTGCCGGAAAAATAACGGTCTTTGGTAAAATATTGATTTGGGGCCAACAAGAAAAAATCACCAAATGTGCAAAAACAGTAAGTTGTGACTAAAATTGGTTAAAATCTGCAAAATTTGGGTTTCCCCCAAATTAACTCCCCTCCCCCCGAATTCATACCCCCCACCCCCCCCCGAAAAAGAGTCTGGCGCCGCCCTGCCACGGAACAAATACGAACATCTGCAGAATAGCAACCAGATCTAGCAGTTAGCGGTTGCCATGGTGAGCATGGGCGGGGGCCGGGTGCATTTCCGGCATTTTTTCTTCCTTTCCTTCCCCAGTTTTCCCCCCCTCCCCCCTACCACCCGGCCAGACAAGCCCCCCCCCTCCCTGCCAGAAACAAATAACGAATCGTTGGCAAAAATGATTCTTTGGGGCCAAAATTGTTATAAAATCTGCAAATTTCGGTTTCCTCCTCCCGCCAAATTTAATTAACCCCCTCCCCGAAAAAAGCAGGGGCCGCGCCCTGCCAGGGTAACAGTACATAACATTCAAAATGGAACCGAGGAATCGGAGGCAAGGTAGGCCTACAGAATTTCCACCATGTGTAACTCTGTGGCCTGGAAGGATCAAGACTTTGCACAAATCTGTACCACTGGATTTGGTTATTACGTGGAATTTCAGTCCTGGAAATCGTCTTTCCAATGACTATATTGTCAGTTTGAATTTTGCATAAAGACGCACTAAAAAATTGATTTACCTCCGATCGATCAGATAACGCCAAATTGCCGATAAATAATGGTGATTTTTTGTGAAAATTTTCAAAGGGGATCTTTGTGTGAAAACGTACGACATTTTCTAGAAAATTAAAAAAATTTTATAGATCTTGTGAAAGATTTCAAAATTGTCGAAGAAATGGGAGTTTTTGGCTTGCGATGGTTTTAAAATACAGTTGAGGACAATGATTGAATGATGTCTGGGGTGTTAACAACCTAACATACGCGTCATCATCTAAATCCCCCCCCCCCTGCTTTAACACCAGGCCCCCTGGTACTTGGACATGATTAAGGGAGGAGCGAAGAATCCCTCTATGGAGCGGTCCTCTCAGCGCCCTTAGAGATGGCACCCATACGGGTCAAGAAAGTAAGCATTGCTGAGGGGGAAAGCCCGTTCATGGAAGCATATCCCGGTAAGGGAAATTCACCCGGTCTATGGATAGCATCCAAAACGACTGATTTTTAATGATTCACCATCAAAATTTCTCGATTTTTCCTCAACTTTCTTCCAAGATGGCCTCATTTCCCAGTATTGCACGTCACTGAGAAGCCCTGTCCTTCCAGACACACTACCCCAACTGGGGGAGGGGTCCTTTGGGAGTGTCGGCAAGTTTTCCTTGGCTTGCACATTTGCAGTAAATGTTCACCTGTCTTCATAGCCATGTTGATATAGGGCCTAAATCTGAGAGCTCTTGACATAACACATTGAGGCATTTAAAGGCAAATAAACGAGGCTTGGAGAAAATATATGTTTCTTTAAGTTTTGCGTCATGTGAAGAGTGATCAACCCGTTTTTTGACCTGCTCCCCATTCAAATCACTAGCGGGTTTGCCCGCGCGAAGCGCGTGCAACCGCTAAGTATATATACCTAATTGTCATGATGACTTTAGTCCTGTTGCTTCCGAGTTGTTTGACCAAGTAAGGTATCACTAAGGAACGTAGCCTTAGTTTTTTTATTGATTGGGCGCATGTGACACACCTTACCTCGGATTGTGGTAACCTACTGGTCACCCGTCGTGTCTTCTTCCTCTGCAAATTTGAAATAAAAGTTTTCAATTTGTAATTTGGACTAGTGTTCGTGTCTGCTCTGTTGTCTGTTTTGCATAATTTTCACATTATGATTACATCTCACTTTTGGCAAAGTAAGCAAGATTGCCCTGTATAAAATGAAGGAGGGTAAAAGAGGATTACCCCATTTATGAAAGTAAAATCTTAGTCAATTATGAGTAAATCTACTTAACAATGATAGGGTTACTCCATTTGGATTTAGATTTTTCTCTACATATGATAGATGATCCCCCTTCTTTACTCCTTTTGTAACAGAATACCACTGCTGGAAATTCCATTCATAATGCAATTAAACACAAAGGTTATCAGATGACTAGATACAAATAAAAGGTGATGTCAAGAACGGTAACCCACATAACAGAAAAACCATAAAATGATATGCCTTGACGTCTTTCACACGAGGCTCAGGGAGCGCAATAATCAGTACATTATAAGGAGAAGGCGAAGAAATAATAGTAAGTTTTGTTATCGATATAACTCTCAATTTGGTATTTCATCGTTTATTTGTCTTCTGTATATCTCTACAATGCACAAGACAAGAGAATCTATTTCCGAGTTCCTATTCCACTATTAATTCGCAACCACGCTCGCAATCGACCCGATACTCAGTCACTTTCCGATCCAAATAGTTATCATAATGTCTTTTCAAAATAAAATATTCAAGGAGTGGTAACACGCACCGAATGCAACGGTCACATTGTGTTTTCTGGTTGGAGGCCTTTGTTTCATGATGTAGACAAATTTTCCACATTTGCAATTATCAAACGTGAATTTTTAGCTTGTCACGATTGCGGAAGGAAGTTTACTCCAGACACGAACAGTCTACATGAAGTCAAAAGGGGAATTAGATAGCATTTGAATTCTCAGGTAAACGCTTTCTTTGAAGTGCAATATATAGTTTTGTCTTCTTTAATCAAGAAAGCGCTGATATTATTTAAAAGCGTGTTTTAAAGGGTGCTCTCTTTCTGTATTTACATTAACATATCAAGAAATTATAAGGAATAGTAAGTAATAATACAATTTACTGTTATAGATATATGAAATATAGTGCAATATATTTTTGGCCTTTTTAGATCTCAACGGAAATTTTTGCCGCTTCATAAACAGAACTCCATCGGTATCCCACGTTGTTACGTTGTCATCGAATAAGGAAATATGAACTTCTGATTGGTGTGAAGTAACGCCTTGCAAAGGTAAGAAGAGAAGAAATGTCATTTAGTACAAAGGAATTTGTGAGAGAAGGTATTTAAGTATCAATATTCTAAACGTAAGCTACCTAATACATTATTTTACTATTTGATAAAACCCCCTGACATCCACCTCTTCAGACAAGACACGAAAATGATCTCAATTTAATCAAAACAAAACTTTATGACCAATGTATCCCCCCCCGCAAACGCTCCATTCCTTAGAAATAAATTAAACATTCAAATCCGTAAAACAAACTTGTCGCAGACAGCTAAAGAAAAACTTATTTTAAATTATTATTAGACTTTCATTCTAATTAGTGTTTTTCCTGAACATCGTCCTTTATCATGTAGGATTGTTTCAATGTTTATGTATTGTTATGTTTTTGAAACCTTTTGTTTTTCCCAAGGAAAGACTATTTTCGGGCCTTCAAAAGAATCACAATTAAAGACCTCCCCTAAATTTTTTAATTAGGTCAAGCCCTATTATTTCTCTAGTCTAAGTTGTAAGTATGCTCGAGATCCGAAGTAAAGCCTTGTTTTAATCTTGGTTTGTCCACTAACACAAAATATGCGCTCAGTATACACAAGCTTCTACTGCCCCGTAGAAACACAATCAACTATGTTTGCAAGACCTATGGGAAATATTTATTTTAGCTGATTCAAGTAATTAATATCTCTTTGCTTAAAAACAAAAACGAAAACACCAAAAAATAATAACCAAACTTCAAGAGGTATCATCCAAACTTTTTCCCGAAAAGAATGAAATGTTGAGGTTCCAAATTAGATAAATTTTTCGCTTTAAAAGTCTAAGACTACAAACTTTTTACAACAACTTTAATGCCTTTGATGTATATTTATAATGAATGGCGTCGATATCAACCCTCACCTTTCGTTCAGTCTTACTAATCTCCAAGCCTTATAGTCACTGTGCCACGGTTCAGACGGGGCAATTATGAACCACAAGAAAAACGATTAACTGGAAATATAGAGAATTTTTTCAGATATAAATTATGGTTTACACCAACAATAACCTTAACCTACATATTTTGTCGATACCCTCAAAATTAAGGTTGAAATAATAGATGTGGCCTTGCTACGTCAAAAGTGACATTAATCATAATCATGATTGTAATTTCCCGGAGTACTAGTTATTTAAATCCTGGTTGTTCGACAGAAGCCGGTGACCGTTTGAAAAAAGCGATCTCAGCGGCTTTCGAATTTCGTTCCTATCCTCCCATTACTCTTTGCTTTGGATTACAATCCATTAATGACAGTCAAATGAAGAGTCGGAAAATTTATCGCTTTGGGAATATTGATCTATACTCCACTTACAAAAAGTTAAAGCAAGTTTCCAAACAAAAAATCCCAAAATACAAAGGATTTCTTGTAACATATTGCATTTGATGATAACTCCTAATCCCATCCCTTGGAGCTTTCCTGATTATAAATAAAGATCATTTAATAGTATTATTCGAATTTAAGGGATCTTACTTTATTTTTTTAGAACTGATATTATCTACTTTTGAACAAACGCATTGTTGTTCTTTGTCTTCAACAAGAAACAAACATTGGCAGCTTCGAAGTCATAGTTGCTGTTCAAAATAATAAAAAAATATAATTATGTGGGATCGTGATCTTCTCTCTATTCTCGACTGTACTTAAAAAAAAAAAATTCTATTAAAGATGGTGCGTGCGGACACTACTCCCCCCAGTTTTGAGAGAATTCTAGCATGAACCATTTACAAACGGAAATGAGGACATACTCAACCCGATACTTAACTCTAAACCGGTAATTTCTTGTGACATTTTTACTTTCCACACGGCCATAATTGTTATGCATTAATAGTGTTTCGTTACATTTTCCCCTGGAGTATAACACTAAACTGAAAAATTGTGTAACGAGAATATTAATTACACTTTAATTCTTGCAGTGGTTATAACTTACATCAAAATTTCAATTTTGATTTTAAATTGCATACTTTAATTGGCAGGTCTCTTATTGCTCTTGCAAACAGTGCAGCTTGTCCGACGTGGGTGTAGAGGTAACAAATATAAACTATAATCGCTAACAAATTATATTTTTGTCCGAAAACAATCATGTGCTCTTTTGCCCTCAAATGACATTTCTTATATAATTATGGTACGACCCAGTGAACAGTTCATAGTTGTTTTAAAATAACTTATATGGTACTCTATGAATTAGTTATTAATTGGTGCTTTTTCCCAGTAGCTGATCGCCACGGCTGTTCATGATTCTAAAATAAACATCAGTATAAATATTTTTAAATCAAAGAAATATAAAGGGATGTTCACTTTTAAAAAACGCCCCTAACGTTTGCGTTTTTACCTGCATTTGTTCCCAATACACCCTGACGGGTAAACGGCTAGTATTCACGTGTAAGTTGAGAGTCTTCATCGGAAATGGAAATGCGTTGTACAATCCAATTCCCCATATTAAAAAACATAAGGTTTTATGGAAAGTGAGCGTATGAAGCCATACCCAAAAAATATATTTGATATCTTTGGATTCCAGCTCAGGTCTGTGAGAATCAGTAAACGCTGGTTTAAATATCAATGACAGTTTACCTACGTTTGTGCTGTACTCTACAAACTGAATTTCACTGAGAACTTTTCTCTTTAGTAATTATGCTTGAAAATGTTTTCTTTAAATACCTCCGTTGAAAGTACGGAAGTAAGTCACGAATAACTCTTTTTCATCACCAGCTCATTCTGGCTGCATGAACGGACATGAGAGGAATTATCGTGATCACGGTGCCATGTTTACACGCGGTGGATACACGTGCTTGTTTTGGAAGGATATGTTGAACCAATCCGTCAATCCATGACGCACCCAGACTCGGTGAGATGGTCGTGGCATAGTTTTTAAATTCATGAGTATTTAATATACTCCTGATAAAGCTTCATTAACACCACCACGGCCACGGGGGAGTGCTTATCATTTGCTCGAATGTCTTTTAAGATACATTAATTGATCACGTCTGGCTTATTATTTCGTGTTGAATACTCTACTGAAAAAGGTTCACCGGATTGTGTAATAATTGATCAATCTTTCAAAAGATCTTTTCTCTAATCCAATAAAAAACACTTCTTGATAAGGTGACAGACACATCAAAAAATTGGCAATCAGAATCTTCGGTAATAGACTTTAAAGAAACTTCAATCAACACAATTGTGTCAATCATAATTATATAGAAATTTTACAAGACATGTTAAACATAAATACATTATCAGGAACTTGCACTTTTGTTAATTAATTCAATTACAAACATTTATAACAGTGGTTAAAAAGGGCAGTTAAAATACTAAGCCTCCTTCAGGGGGAATTTATCTCCTGGACGAGGACTTTCTACTAACATTTTTATCATATGGGACAATATAATAATATCCCACGTAAGAGCAAAGTCAATGAAAAATTTAGGTTTCGAGAAAATATCTGTTGGTATCATAAGTATTACAATTTTAGATTTTTTCCTCAAAAATTTCCAAGCTTACGCTAAAACCCACATTTTGTTGGACCTAAAAAACAATCCGTCTCAATTAACGAGTAGTACCTTTTAGTCGCCCTTTACGACATGCAGGGAGTACTTTGGCGATTCTTACCCCGAACCCGCAGGGAGCCTATGAGCAAAGAGGTAAGGCATCGTTCTGGATACCTTGATCGTGTTCATCGTTAGAAGAGCAAATGAATATTAAGTAGTGTTTGTATAAAACGTAACACATACATACACATCAAAACGGGTGTCAACAAACCTGTATGATGGAAGGACCAAATTCCAAAAACAAGGAGAAAAGGACAAGAAGAAGGAAGATTCACTATGCCTTACAAACTGGCAGCAATCCTACCTCCTTTAGCAAAGTCCGACAACCCAAGGACAGCACCAAAACCAAAGAAGATAGGTTACCTGCATTTGCCGACAACGAAACGACGTACTCCCAATGGGCATTTCGTTTCTCAAAATACAGTAGGCCAAGAAGATATTGTGTTCTGGCAATTGGCAATTCCAAGACGATTGCTAAGCAAACCATAGTGGTCCTCAGCAGCAGCGCCAGTAATCATCACCGAACAATGGATGTGAATACAATTACTACGTGCTTGTAGCCAAAAGGGTAACAAAGTTTTTAAAATTGGATCAGAAAAGACGACATTTGATAGTGTACGTTTTGCAAGAAACACAGACATCCCGATTAATTAAGATGCTTCAGGAAGACTTACTTAATTCTTTTGCCCACTGTTAATTCATAGTTTTCCCAACAGTTGTAAGATGTTAATGCCATTTAACAATTTTTCAGGGAGGTTAGAGGTAATATGTATACTGTAGAAGTTTGTTGAGTTGATTCCTCGCTTTAATTTATAGCTCTTCATTTGTTACCTATTGTTCATCATACTTTGGATTACTGGCGAATGCCTCGAACAATAAAGGAAATACAATTCCAAAACCAGCGTGAGATCGAATAATGACTTTACACCAAATTACACACGAAACCATTGGCTCCACCAGGACGGGAACATGGACTCACAGTCGTTTAAGGACCGCTACCAACTCAATACCTTTGCTTCCCGAACAGAAATACTAAATGAATGTTGTATGATGAACCTTATGCGCAAGCTCCTGATAGGTGGTAATTTTAGGTGCATTTTGTCCAGGAAAAAAAGTAAGGGGAGATTTAGTAATCTGCACATGCTATGATTCGCAACTTAACGAATAAACCGCCATGTTTAACGGTAACCGAATTAAGTGGTGGCAGATCCCTAAATGAGCCCAAACGGAGAAAGCTGATTGTAGCCGATCAGCAGAATGTGTCATACATCAAGTGTTTAAAAGAGGGGAAATTTTATTCCAGGGTCAATTTTTTGAAAATGCTCCGAATGTATTAAAATATCTGGCAGTAATTTTTGTCTAGTACTAAAGATTTAACACTTTGTAGTGCGCATATATATGTGATTATATTTTCAATATCTACCATTTAGCTATTTAATATTCAAGTCATGTGGTTCACGGTCAAAGACGGATGCACATGGCTTTGGTGAATCAGTAGAGGGAGTTAATAAATATTTTTGGTAGACCAGACAAAAGAATTTTTTGGGTATTTTCCCTCACGAAAATCTTTGCATTCTGAAACATTGACTCCAGGATGACTTGAACCATTATAAGGAAAAAAACTATAGAATTAGATAGGGGAAATTATACTTCTAATAATCAATATGACCAATGAATGAGGGGGTATACTTTTAATATAATCAGAAACCAAATCTTGAACCTTGTTTTAACCTTCCCCCCTTAAGGGATATTTCGTGATCTCAAAATACAATGAGGCTTAAAACACCATCGTTGCCCTATTTTGTGGTATGTGTGCCTAATCGTACATGTAGAATATCTCCTCTAAAGTATTTGTACTTTTAAAACACGGTGGCCTATGGGGCACCGTGAAACGAACATTTAGTTACAACATCAAACCCACCATGAAATATTGGAAATAACATTTTGTTGAGGATATCTAGTGAACCATAAACATATAATGGTGTTAGGGACATGAAATGCACCTTTAAACACAAGGTAGCACTGACTTAGAGAAGTTAATGTTAATCTATGTATCGAGTTCACCAAGGTATCGTAGAAACATCATTGGTCTCGATTGAAGAGTCTCAAAACACATAAAAGTCACGTTTCTTTGTAATCTTGAGAGTCGTTTCTAATCACTGTGACCTGTTTATGTCTAGTTGTGTAAAACAGACGTAGTACTGATGAAACAAATTGAGATCAATAAGTTACCGGGGAAAATTGCACAATCGGTGTGCCTATCCGAAGCTATCCGAAACATGTTATCTTACATGTGATTCTTCGGTGAGGGCCGATACCAAGTTTTCTGATCTTCAATAGAAATAGTATTATAACTAAATACCTAATGGCATTAGTTAGATTATTTTGAAAATCACAAATCCTGTCTTTAATTTAAATCAGTTTGACGATAAGTAGTAAACATGTTTTGATTCTGACATCGAGTTAGGTGTCAACTGTATATTTGACAATAATATTTTCATGCTCAATACTTTCTTTAGGCTGAGCTACAAAATATGTTCATCCTAGAGGGAAAACAATGCTCCTAGTCTTATCTTGTTGAGAAAGATGTCTTGGTATTAGATTCATATTTGACAGGGACAACGCACACTTGAAATGTGTATCCTGTTGCTATTGCGCGACCAGAATAATCCCTTCAGGATCCAAGTGCACCACAAGAGCGTGATCTTTAATAGTAAATCTTTATTAGATTTAAGGGGAAGAAGCGGCAGAACCGGCAATGCTGAAGCGTTTTTTGACGCTCTTTTAAGTCAATAAATTGAAAATTCAATAAATTCCAATTGAGTGATGTGAATGATTTGCTGTGTCAATTAAAACCTCGAACTCTTTATAATTGTTTCGGTCTCGACCAGACTTTTCCGGAATTCCAGACAAAACATCTGCCCCATGGTGGCTATCTTTCAAAATGAAGATAATGGTATAACTATAAGGGACTACTGTCCCATTAAACAATGTAAAGTCAGAAACCGATCTATTTTTTGTTCACCGATAGATGCATTCGGATATTTGTAAGGCGGTGTGCATGATGTTTACTGTCTAGTGTGATTAAATTTGCATATGTTATGTAATAATTAAAGATAATTTGAATTTCACACAACTACACACACCACACAAACCACACCAACACAACACACACACAAAACCACACACACCACAAGACACAAAAACGCACACAATATACATATACCCTGACGCACACACACATCCATGTAAGCCATGATTAGGATTCGCCTTGAACTTACCCAGTCCATGTTTAAACCTGTGTTTAAAATAGGACCTGTTTCTACTCCAACAGGTGTCAGAATGTTAAGCAGTTCGTTTTCATTGAAAACATTCTGGCCTATAACTGTCAAGGGTGAATTGACCAGACTTGCAATATAATTATGTTTATTTGCAACCATTGTTGCTTATGAAAGGTTTCCAGTGATGAATTCCATCAATGCAATTACGAAGTAGAAAACCAAATTATTATTTATTTCATTCTGCAATATACTTCAGATAACACTGACAGTTATGTAATGTCAACTACAATTTTGCTCTATTGTATTCAATGTACAGCAGTGGCGTAGCCAGAGGGGGGCAGGGGGGCCGCGGCCCCTAATAATTGATTTCGTCGGTTAAGATGAGCCCGTCGGTTCACTTGAAAAATTCAGGTCATGGCACTTGCAGGCCGGATTGTCGGCAAAGTATAGGTTTAAAATTCAATGGACAGCGTGCGACAAGTAAATTTTACAAAATCGTACAAAAATTAGCCCTCAGAAGACATTTAAAGCATATAAAACCCAAAATTTTCAGGGGGCTTTGCCCCCTCGACCCCCACCGGGGCTTCGCCCCTGGACCTCAACTAGGCCCCTGGACCCTACCCATTTTCTGTTGGTTGAGATGCGACACTGGCCCCCCCAATATGAAAATCCTAGCTACGCCACTGATGTACAGGGTAAGTCTAAGACATCAAATACACATGGTTACTATGCAGATTTCTTTTTACAATCAAGGTACATTGTGTCTTGAGGGTGAAACGTTGTTTGCTTTTCTTCAATTTTAGCTTTTGTGTTGTGGACAAGTCAAATAAGAAGATCTGTAAAATTTTGAGGCATTGAGTTCCAGATTTCATTTTCTGGCTGAAGTATGTGTACAATGTACCCCGTTGGATATTTTATTTCTGGAGAGCAAACGTTTTGACGGAAGTGATACCTGGAAACTAACTTCGTGAACTAAGTGTACATTTTAAGTTTGTAGAATTAAAGTAGTATTTTGAAGTAAACAACTTTTATCATTGGTTAACTACTTAACTACGCATTGCCATGTTGAATTCGGGAAGAAATTTTTGACTGAGTATACCACCTAATTTCATTGCCATTTTAAAATTAATTAGATTGGCGCAACCTTAGATTTATGTTATAAACAATCAGATTCCAGTTGTTACTTATGAATTATCAATGCTTGGATGTTCTTGATGATAAATAATCTGCTCAAATAATCACATAGATCAGCTAAAACAGTGACTTTGCGAAGAATTTCGTTTCGTTTGTATGTAGAGCTTAAAGTGATTGAGCATTGTAGTTTATAAGTAGAACTACATATCTAAATTTTCTTTGAGGTCACATATGCGGTGCTCAGCCCAAATGTACCCGATTGAAAAACAACCCTGATAATTGCGATATCTAGTAGTTGTGGTAGAGGGAATTTCAATTAATTTTTATTCAAATGTCTTTGTCTAATTAAAGCGGTCTTTTAATCAGATCTTAGATCTTGAGGGATAGGAAAGGAGCACTTAGCAGCGTTCTACTTGTATATTGCTCCTTTCCAGTTTCAAGACCTTCATCCTACCTGCGCGGTCGATCTTATTGGTACGATTTTGCCAATCAGGGACCAATTTGCTGTGGGAGTAGGGTCTAGAAGAATCGAATGAAAGGTTAATAAAAACAAGTCAAATCGACCTGCCAATCTTGACTGCATTAATTCGATAGATATTGTAAATATCCGTATAAAAACAGCACAGACGTAGACCAATGGAATTGACTTTCCACGAATAGTACCCCCTAACTTAATCAAGTTGACTTCTTTGATTGGATGTGAATACAGGGCGAGTCAAAACAGAGAAAATTCCGCATAAAAAAGTTATGTAGCACTAAAATTAATTAACTAATTTTAAGTGAGAATACTATTAGGATCTTTACCTGTTATAATTTTATCGCCATTTAGATAAAATCACTCTAAAATCAGTGTCATCCAAAATTGCGATATATTGTGTGTTCTGCCTATTTGGAACAATCCCAGTGGAACAACACAGGAATGGCACAGAATGCTTGTTCCAGCTACCGTACACAATATTGTTATGGCAACATTACTGCTTCTGCATCATCAAGATAAGGTTCTTTGTCAAAGACCCGATTTTACTAAGTCTGAATAAAGTCACAAGGTCTGTAACAAAACTAGGTTTCAGCTTATTTCATGCGCATTTCATGAGTCCAGCTGGTCCTTACGCTGAAATTGTATCGCTGCTGATGTTTGAAGACGATTGTGACGACACTTTTTTTTGAGAAACATGACTAAATGTTGATTCGTTGAAATAGTGATAATATTGTAATGGGTAGAGCCATTTTGTTTTTTTTTCACTTAGAAAGTAGTTAATAAATGAGCTTCCAATTAAGTTAATTTTTGTGCTTTGCATTGTCTGAATATGAAATATACTTCTTTGTTATAAGGTTCCGATTTGTTTTGACTCGACTACACATCGTTTAAGAAACCAATCTGTGAGCTGTAGAAAGAACTGTCATTTACGCTCATGCACTCTTTATTTAATTTTTTTGGCATGCGATGTAGGGTAAATCCGATTTCTTAAAGCACCTTATGAATACTTTATATGGCAGGCTGTCATTTGGGATTTCTTACTGTTCTCTTTTCCCAGGGCAGGTGCATGTTAAGGAGACGCGAGGACATTTCCAGAATGAAGCGCTCCAATATCTTTGCTTACCAAAGTGAATAAACCGAATACGTCGCCTTTATGTAATAAGATCATTGGGAAGTTGATTTTGAATGTGCTGTCCTGCACGAAAAAAATCAAAGCATGCTTTTCTATAGGGATGATTACGATAGTAAGCAAGTTTCAAACATAGTTTTTGGTTTTCTTTTCTTTTTCTTTACTTGTCCAATAAACCTTTGAAACGTTCACGTCGCGGCCCTGTTACGGCATTTCTTGAGTTTTTTATACAACCTGGCGCTCATTTTGCCAACCAATTTTGCTATTTTAAGATTTTTACTTATTTAAGTCGCATTTTATAATTGTAATTGCATGTGACCAGTGGTCAGCTATATACCAAATTGGTAGGTCTTTTTAAAGACCAGCTGACCACGTGTACGCTGATCTCGACCTGTTGTATACCTTGGTAGTCTAGATTTTAACAGCAATATTTGTATTTCTATACTATATGTGAGTTTCATAATGTGTACTCATCCAGTCGTGACATTATTAGGAATCATGATATTAACTTTCACTCGTATGCTGATATGAACACCTGTATGTCCAAAAACATGTTGCAGATGAATCAAGAAAAGACAGAATTTGTTGTTTTTGCCACGCCATGTGTTTTAAAAAAGTTGCCTTCAATACTGTTAATCTGGGTGACACCCCTGTTCCTACATCTGTGTGTATGTAAAGAACCTGGGGGTTCTGTTTGATTCCACCATGAGTATGTCCAATGAGATTGGTGCTATCTGTAAAATTGTAAATTACCATAATGTAACCTTGATGGCGTGTTTTGTAGGTTTATAACTTTTGATGCTTGCAACCATACTGTACGATCTTTGGTCTTGTAACGCTTGCAAAATAAAGCTGCGCGTTTCGTGTTCGCATGCGGTCGTGATCAGAGTTCGTCACAACTTTCCACCAGTGTCCTTGAAGGAGAACCGTACTAAGAGTAACTTCTACAATATACGCTATAAAAATAATTATTGAACATGCATTGAGTGGTTTCATGGAAAAACGGAAATATACTAACCGTAAAAATGAATTAAAACATTTTGTCTGACCATGCGCTATTTGAAATTTGCGCTAGTTTATATGGGATATGTATATGTGTTATGCGATACCGACGGCACAGTAGCGTCATACACCTTCACGCATGACGCTTTCATGATGTACATTTCCTATGGCATGCATGACGCAAACGTGCCGACCGTATCGCATAACACGTTATACAATAGCGCGAATTTTAAATAGCGCATGGTCAGAATAGATGGTTTTAATTCATTGTTATGGTTAATATAATTCCGTTTTTCGATGAAACCACTCGACATGTGGTCAATAAATATTTTATAGAGTATATTGTATAATATTATTCGTTATATGGGTTCTCCTTTAAGCGGCTCCTGAAAACTTATTTATTTCCGTGTGGTTAAAATTCTGTTAACTTTGGATTTGTTAGTTTTCCTTATTATGCTGTATGTAATGTTGTATATTAATTTCGTATTTTAAGTATTTGTTGTAAGGCGATGTGTTCTCTGTAGATCGCCATATAAAATACATTTATTATATTATTATAAATATGGTTATTATTATTATTATTATAATGAATATTATTTTCTTTAGGTGCTCTATAACCGATTAAGTGCAAATTGAGAGAAATTCCCTCCTGCCCCTTGAGCCGGCTGTGTAAAGAAGAATGGCTTTCCGTTTAATAACTTCGTAAATGAGCAAAAGCAAGTGGATGAATCCGACTTCCATTAATATCTTCTCAGTGGGGAAAATTACGAATTTGCTATTTTTTCAGTTCAATAATCCCACTTCTTTCAAACGTATAGTTAAATATTGCATATCAGAGTTGTTTATTCGTAAAATGAATTGTTCATAAGGTGTTGAATCGCTAGCACTTTCCAGTGAGCATCAGGTTTGAATTCACAAATAACGGATGCTAGTCAATTAACCCCTCATTGACAAGGCATTCGGCCGTGTGATTATTTTATGAAATGACAACCATCAGCACAATATTGGATCCACGTAATTACAACACCTTCATGAATCATTTATTTTATGTTCTGTCTGGACATGCTGCCGTTTCGAAAGATTACCACACCGATGTTATTTCCAAGGCAGTACAGACTGTGCACGTATAGCCAAATTATTGTTTCTAGTGAGTCAAGCACATTTTTTAGCCATTTTAACCGTATTTATTTTTTTATTTGATATACTGAGAAAATTAGTATTTTCTTAACAAAAGATTCATCAAAGATTTTAAAAATATATAAGGGATCCCATATCGACATTTGGTGTCTTATAAACTAATATTTCTACAGTAAAATATGGTTTGCAGTGATTTGAATTACCATTTCGTTCGCACTTTGGTTTGGGCTACCAACTGCAAACATGCATAACGCAGCGTTTATCACATAAATAAGGTATAAAAGTACTTCAATTCAAGGCTTGAAAGTACTACGAGTCCATCACTCACCCGAGAAAGTTGTTTATCAAACACGTTGCAAAACTTTTTTTTGGGGGGGGGACGTTTTCAATTAATAAAACTGGCGATGCAGCAAATGCAGTGGGGTGCAGTCAGTGTTGCAGTACGCCAATTTTCCTGCAATCCTTCGCAAGTTTACTGCAACGTACTGCATGCAACCTGTGACCTGCAGTGACCTGGGTTGACCTGCAGTAATCGATTAGGAGTGCAACGGAAGTGACCGAGCATT
The DNA here is from genome assembly GCA_023653785.1 of Ophioderma brevispina. Lineage (NCBI taxonomy): Eukaryota > Metazoa > Echinodermata > Ophiuroidea > Amphilepidida > Ophiodermatidae > Ophioderma > Ophioderma brevispina. The sequence goes on from JAMKCH010072015.1 coordinate 40,750, forward strand.
GCAGTAAATTTACTGCCCAGCAATGCAGTGCAGTGGAAGTATGAACGGACCTTAAGATGTATATGTCTTGCCTTTTCTCATTTAATATCTCCTTCTTTGTTGTTGCTGTTGTTGTTTCCGATTTTGACTGTAAAAAAGGGAGATTCGTTAATTTATGAGACTGGTATTTTGCTCTCTAGGGTTTGGTAATTACAGAAGCAGATGGTAATTATTAGGTCAGATGCGTTTTATTACGGCGCCATATGGATCGTTGAGATCATGCGCCGTAAGGACTTAAACTTTTATTCTAGTGCAGTATACTGTTTAGGCAATTAAATGCCTTTAGAACAGTACCCTTTTACTGTTTGGTTAGCGGTTATGTAGGTGATACCCGTTATTATTGCTGACATATATTGGCAGCGCGAAACAATTATGAATTAATAGTGCACCTGTGGATATTGACAGCTTCATCGACACGTGGGGATTTCGTTACATCGTTATTTCTCATTGTGCGTTATGTGGTGACTGATTCATATTTTGTAAATAGGAATTCTAGTAATTGGAACTTGAATTGGATCTGGTATACTTTAACACCACTTTCTGTAAATTATCTGATCTAATATTGCTCAAGATTATGTTACAATGGATAACCTTTTAAAAAAATATCATCCAACTTCGTTCAGGTAAATTAAACCGTAAGATATTAAACCATTCATACTTTAAAAGTATTTATTATCATGAATTAAAAACTAATGGCCTCGTTTACAACGCACCTGGAAAGGGTGCCAACGTGACTTACATGTTGAAACAATATCGTTTTTTTACTTTTACCCTTCATTAAAGTATGTTAGTCCAGTAATTTTATGATTTGACGCAACACAAATTGCAACAGAAACAATTTTGGTGTTAATATACTGAGAAATAGTCCAAAAGTAATATATTAAAAGTCTACCAAAATATCTGTTCGTGGTATATAGTTTTCCTATTGGGATTTTTGAAAAGTAAATATAAATTTTCAGCACCCACGCGTATGAAACTATTTATTTCACCTCGTTTCCTTAGTCTACACCAAGATATATATCGAATTCAATGTGGTTGTTTTTTTTGGGCTACATTTGTATTGATTTTGCAAGTTTATGAACTATTTGTGTTATCATTGAAGGAGAAAGTTTCAGTAAATTGCGTAATAAAGAAGTGACCTTTGAATATATGCTTATCCAAATTTTGTTTAAAGGGCGGCTTCAAACTCAACCGCCGTTTGACCGTTAGTACATCCAAGTTGAACCGTGTTTCATTGCTATAACAATAGAAGCCAGTTCCATCTTAAAAGATTCGGACAGAACAGGCGAACAGCCAGTGGTTGCGTTTTGAAACCGCCCTGAAGTACCAGAGTTTTACTACTAAAGTGGTTAGTCAAAATGGTCCCGCATCAATTTAGGCTAAGTAGACTAAGAGTCCGTGGACTAATCTAGTGTACTTTGTTTTCTAGTCAATGGATTATTACGGTTGGAGGTCATGATATATTCTAGCCTAGTACAGGAGACCAGTGACATGCACAATTGATTCAGGCATTCATAGGCGTTTCCATGTTGACCGCTTAGGCTAATGTCATTTAACTGCTGTGGTCGAGATTGACACAGGAAACATTTAAGGGTTGAGTTTTGAAGCCTCCCTAAAGTACCAGAGTTTTACTACTAAAGTGGTTAGTCAAAATTGTCCCGCATCAATTTAGGCTAAGTAGACTAAGAGTCCTTGGACTAATTGTTTGTAAGCTTTTGTAGTGTACTTTGTTTTCTAGTCAAGGGATTATTACGGTTGGAGGTCAAGATATATAGCCTAGTACAGGATAACTGATCAGTGGCATGCACAACTGATTTAGCCATTCATAGGCTTTTACATGTTGACCCCTTAGACTGATGACATTTAACTGCTGTGGTCGAGATTGACACATGATACATTTGGGGTTGAGGGCGACATGCCTATCAATTCTGAGCCTGTTGCATTTGAGCTTTTAGTTGTGGGGTCGAGGTGACTCAGAGAGTGTTGAGGCTAGAGGATATGTCAACTAAGTTTGAAAACTACTTAAAATAGTTGACGAAAACAAGTGATATTTACTTTAAATGACGAAATAATTATGACATTATGTAAACTCTTTATTTTCTCTCCTGGCTGTAGGTGAATCCAACATTCTCTCCAAGTTTACACGTGCTGTACTGACGTATATAAGCGGATTCAACCGGAAGTATATCCTCGGTTACGACATGACAGCCGAAAAGTGCGCCAACGCCTGCCTCTCAGAGACTAGTTTGTTTGTCGGAGTTTTGAGCTTCGAGAAATCTGGCCTCATGACAACCGGACGTGCATTATGACAAACGAAAGCCTTTATACACTGGACACATATAAGTCTCCCAGTTTAGGACCAGCCATTGACCTTTTTACTCGAAAAGATACAAGTGGGTATCGTTTTCTTTTTTTTTTTTTTTTTAATATCAGTCGGTATAAGAAGTATATTAGGGATGGCTTCAAACATAACAGCTGGTTGACAGCTGGCTTTTATACCGGTTCCAACTGGTTCCAACCGGAGCCAGCGAGTAACAGGTGAAGTAACAGTCTGAAGCCATGCCTTTAGAGAAAGACATACACTTTTAATGTTAATCCATGACAATACTTTCACCTAAATGTCATTGAGTTAATGAGTTCATAACTGAATTCACCCGATTTTGGGTGAGCTGATGACAGCCATTTAAGCGAGATTCAGTTTGTGGTTCGAGCTGATACTGAAACCAGAACAGTCTGTACAGCTGGCTCGAATGCATACAATGCATAAATGGATGAAATCATTTGTTGGAGTACTAGCAGTAATTTTAGAAAGATAATATATCAAAATAAGCAAAGCAAAGAACGAACTCAAAAGTGATACAAGAACTCAGCATCTCGCTGTATTATCCTCACCAATGAATTGAAGCTGTGCTTTCTTAAAAAGAAATGCGTTTTTTGCACAAATATAATTAAACTGTGGTGAATTTTTTTCTTACAGTTTGCGATGCCTACCGAGCACAGAAAATACCAAGTGAGTGTTAATTCCCTATTATTTTACCTTTGATGTTCTAAGTTCGTGTTTCAATTTAAATTAAAAAGCGTCTTTGCTCAACTCAAAATAATGACCCAACTTAAGGCCAATTTGATTCTTAGTTTCCTGTTGGAGCGCGCATCAGATTTACCGTCTTTGGCAAATATTTCATTATTTTGTGAAAAAATTGTTTTTCTTGAAAACTTGATAATAAACACAAGTTTTCAGTCGCTCAAAATATTCAAGCATTCCTTCCTGTTCATTTTAAGCAGTTAACGTGGGAGGGGTGTCACATATACCATAAATAATGAATTTTCTCCAGATTTTTGTCCCGCTTGTCATAATACTGGGTACAAAAATGCCTGAACTGATTTCTAAACTTTTGTAGAAATAAACTTGCAAATACCCCTGTTTTTGTTAATTAGGTACTTGGAAACTTTGTTCTCCAAAAAAGTATCTTTGATGATAAAGACAGAAATGATTCATATATAATTGGTTTTCGATTCTTTTCAGACGATTGTCCATTGACTTTGGGAGTTGAAAATGGATTAATTAACGACACACAACTGACTTCGTCAAGTTTTGTTGAACAATTTGAGCCGTTCAAAGCCAGATTGAACAGTGATTTTTCTTGGATGCCATTGCAAAATAACTTGACGGAATGGTTGCAAGTTGAGTTTCTACAGCGCATGCTCATTACAGGGGTCATTACTCAAGGAGGGGGTGACAGCACGCCATATTGGGTGGAGAAGTTCAATTTCAGTTATAGCGAGAACGGGAATGATTGGTGGACAATTGATAAGGTAATAATACGTCGAGTCTAAAGTAAGCGTATTGCGGGAAGTGGCGTAAAAAGGAAAATTCGAAGGAGGTCAAATTGAAAGGCCGCCCCATCGTGTAGCCAACAGTAATTTAGTTCCAGAAAAATTGGGATTTTGCCACCTAAAATTTGCAAGAGTATTTAGGCCCGATTCGCCGTCTCTAACCAAATTTGCCGAAATTTCGAATTCTATCTTTCAAATTTACCTCTACAAAGGCAGCCAACTCCGAAGCATATAAAGGACGTTTACGGTACGGTTGTACGAACATTGTGAAAGTTCTGCAATATGCTCATAATTCAACTTTTATTATTTTTTTGTTTGTCTGATTCAAGGAATTTCGTGCCAACGGTGAGCCCTATTGTGCAAGACCCATTATCTTTGATCGTCCAGTTCGAGCTAATTACATCCGACTTCTCCCTACCGCTTGGAATAAAAGTATAACCATGAGAATCGAGGTGATTGGTTGTCTTGATAATGGTAAGTGTTACAAGCACAATCACTGCTATACTCGTTCTTGAAGAGTTTTATTCTCTACAGTAAACCAAGATGCGTAGGATTTGTCAAACGTTGACACGAGTTATTATGATTTCGCAATCTGTTATATGTGCAATTCTGATCATTACTAAAATCATTTCTTATGTCTATACATGATATTTGTATTGCTCTGACATGAACAAAAAATCATTTTTAATAAAAGTGAAAACCTGAGGAGAGGACGAAGGGAAATATAACAATGAACGCGCGGCCATGGCCATGATCAAGGTACAGGAATCACCTCTGCACAGAATTAAAACAGAGATTGAAAATTAAAATATAGAGAAATTGACACAGTACTTTTCATGGAACCAGACAACATGTAAAAACAAGGAGTTGGGAAGTTCGAAACTGTGGGCTATAGAATAATTACTGGACCAATTCTTCTAATATAAGACACTAAAGTGTCTTGGCTATAGATGTACAATTATTGCCAGTTCAAAAATAAGTGCCGTGCATTTCTCCTATACCATACCAGTTCTTTAGAGCAATGTGGTATATGAGTCGTTCGTGATGGAAAATGTCTGCCAAGGCTTTGTAACGACTAGATTTGGTATCTTGCATAACTTTTTTGACACAAAGGGACACTTAGCGATTGTCACTATGTTTCATTATAGATTGTGATCTTTCATCTGGGATATCTGGTGGTGGGATTCGTAAAACACAACTGACAGCGTCAACAATTTCGGATTCAATCCATTCGCCGTCCGACGCCCGTATAAACCCATACGATTCAAGTGGTAGCGGATGGATACCCTATCCGTCAGACGACAGGCAGTGGTTACAGGTTTCGTTGGATTACTCTTGGGTAATAAATAAGATAGTTACCCAAGGATGTGGAGACCTACCGTATTGGGTGACGAGCTACGAGATGTCGTATCAACAGCGGACAACATTTGGACAGAATATATGCTTAATCCAAACGCACCGGTAGTAAGTAGTAGTTTAATATTGACCGATTACTCTAACACAACAATATTTACGGAATATTATTATTATTATTCGTGTTTCCTGTGAGTTGCTAGCTTTCAAGCGATCTGTTACTTTATAGGTTAATCACGCCAAATACACATTACTTCTATTCTAACAGGTGTTCCAGGCTAACATTGATCAGCATACCATAGTTACACAAACTTTGAATCCACCAATCATCAGCCGGTATATTAAAGTACAACCAATCACGTGGCACGAAAACATTTGTTTACGATTTGAAATATTTGGATGTAGACATAGAGGTAAGTTCGTGTTTGTTTTTTATTTTGGGTACACCTGTATTGGTTCTTACTTCCCCTCTTTCTGTTTTTATTAAAAAAGACACCATGTTTTTATTTACAGATAGGCCATGTTTTTAATCACCGTATTGACATAAAAATCAACACTAATTGTTAACTTTATTCTTTCTTTAAATACATACAGTTTGTAGCCGAAGACTTGGAATGGAATCGGGTACTATTATGAACAACCAAATATCGGCAACATCCTATTATGGAAGTCTTCGCCCAACCAAGAGTCGCCTTCATCGTCCAGGATGCTGGGAGGCCAGTCATGTTCTTGACGAAGAATGGCTACAAATCGACTTGATCAACCTGCACACTGTTACTGGGTTGATTACACAGGGACGAGGGAACCCAGGAGTACGCTATTGGGTGAAGACGTACAACATTTATTATGAGAGTCGATACAGAATAGGGGAATGGAGAATATACCGTGATTTGCACGGAGTGGGAAAGGTAATGTTACATGTCTGCTAATTCCGGCTGCTTATGTCAACGCTTAAACAAGGCCAGTAAAAAACTCAATAACGTTGTACTTGCGGAACGCTACAGAGTTTGCAATATTAAGTTCTGGAATGCAATAAAACATTTCTGTAATCTGTATATACGCATCTGTAAAAACGCACACAAATATTTTTTCAGATATATGTGATGCGATCTGGGAAAACCCGACACATGGTGGGAAATTTATATTTTGAGTTTTTACTATCACTGCAGAGTTTGAAATATTAAATTTCCATAACTGTTTACTTCTTTCTTCTTTGATACACACATCAAAAGTTACGCCTTATACAATCTGACAAAAAATAAAGTACAATATAACAGATTTTAATCTATTTTACTTATTTTTTCAAAACTGTCATGTGCGACATGTGCCGGGTTTTCCCAGATCACATCACATATCAAGATCAAACTGCCCAGGATGGAACTTAAATTGCAACTTCCGTTACTATCATTCCCATTTTGTTCTTCACACTGCACTAGATATTCGGCGCAAACGATGACATGAATACAGAAGTACGGAATGATTTGGACAGGCCATTCGTGACGACGAAAATACGCATTACACCTAAGTCTTGGCAGAGTAGCTTGGCGTGCATGCGAGTTGAAGTACTAGGATGTCTCTACGAAGGTATTCAGAAGTAATAAAAGGCCGACAGTTGTTACGACACACGTACTGGCGTTTTTCGATATCATATTTTGCAGGGTTATGGCCGTAATTAATTTATACTCCCTTAGAGTAGTTTGGCCATAAATCATCTACAGAAGAGGTTTTTTTTATAATTAAAACAATGGGATTATCAATTTTAAATTTAATTAACGCGACCGCCCAGTCATAATTTGATTGTCATATTTCGATTATATGATGCCTTTTCAAAAATTTAATTTTGACTTTGTTTAGGTCTAGTCTTTCCTTTACAGTGATGATACTTTAAAACATTCTCACGGAAAATTTAAGAGCAATTCAGAGAAATTTGTGGTTGCTCTTATTTTTGTGTCGTCTGCGAAGCAAGCAGCACACAGGGAATACTTTGGTATACTTGGCCAAGTTACTGGGTTGCACGTAGACGCACTTCACGCAACAAGCAACGCGCGCGTGTGCCATGGCCAAGAAATTATTACTCAAACTATAGTGTGTATATATATATCTTTATATCATTTAGTAGACATGAATGGTGAATGCTGATTGGTTAATGTCCCAATTAATATTTTCCCGTATTACCAGAGTAATTTTTTATTGCTCACTGGATATGAGCCCGTATTACGTAATGCTTACACCAAGTTTCAAGTCCCTACTTTACATGCATTACAATTTATAGATGTAATGATCTTGCGCACCTGGCAAATATGGCCTTTTTTTGTTCAACACATTGGTGTGACTGCTGAGCAATCCCAAACAAATATTTCTACTTTATACATTTTCCCTATGTTCTTCATGTACAAAAAACATTTTAAAGTTCCACTTTGTGTTTTGGAGGAGTAGTGACCAATGTGATGTCTTTCAAAGAGGTAAGTTAGGGCTTTTCATCTAGCCTACTACAGACTACAGTGGCACCTGGCTGCCTTGATGGGCATTGGGCATGGTAGCTAAACTGTACATAGCAGGACTATACGATGACTGAGTTTATTGCTGTGCAGTTAGTCCAACTTGTTGATTTGTACTTTGTAGGCCTCCATAGAGACAGGCCTAGTCCAGGCCTACTGACACTCTTTCTGATTGATTCCAGATTTAAATCAAATTTAAACTGTTTACTTAAAATATTCATATCTACTAAATGATAAATTCGTATCGCCTCATGTGATATTGGAAACAAACCATAGATATTTTTCCGTATTGCGTGATCAAACAGGGGATAACTAATAGTATTTGTCTGTCTGTAATAAAAACATTAACCTTAAACAGAATTGCCAATTGTTTCCACATACGTGCGCACATTTTCATGACACTTGGATACAATGTTCCTTGGGTAGTGTCCCGTGTGTTGGTGACCTCATGTGACATTGGTGACCTCATGTGACCTTTGACCCTATTCGCAAACAGCGGCGGCAGACGACACATGCGTATGATGAACAGATTTCAACCTTGACGACCAATTTAAACACGACCGATTCCAAGGTTTTATTAGTTGTACTTATATCACACCAGCCTGTGTATAAACAAACACGTTGTGGAGATACTTAATTTTTATGTTTTTCAAAAGAAAAAGTGACAACAGCATAATTTACGATTAACAAACCAAAATTAATGTCTTTCATTTGTAACCTATAGTAAGCGGATATTATTAACGTTATGAGCGAAGCAATAAAATTAAGAACACATTGGTTTATTTTTATTACCATATCGAATTGTACACAATTATTCGTGATTTCTGCAGCGACGATGCCTTAAAATACAAAGGGTTTTGTATTGACAGTGGGATAGTACAAGAGAATGATGCATTGCGATACCCATCTTTGTGAAGGCAAGCCAACAATACCACTCAATGGAGAAAGAATGCAGTCGTTTCTAAAAGAAACCTTCCATGAACCAAATCAAGATTGAGGATCGAGATGGTACGTCATAGGCTTGCATTCGGTCGAATCGGAAAATTCGACGTTTGAAGGAGAACAGATGGAAAACACCAGTCACATATTCAAACTTCAAGGACTTGCAACCAGAGACACGAACAGTTCTGCTAGAGTATTGCGTTACCTTGAATTCAGATGATTTTAGTTGGTCAGCATATCCTTGCGACGATGTGAAGAAACCAAGAGAAACTTTGTGCCAGAATGGTAATATATTAGCTTTATCAGTGGCGGAGCTTTGCCTGCTTTATTTTGCGTGCTTATATTTTTTTGTTTTTTTTTTGCGTGATTTAATAAAATCCACGCAGAAATCTCCGCCACTGCATGCACTGCTTAGAAGTAGTTGGCTCTTTTTTTCTAGAGTGTGAGGGGCACAGTAAATTGAAATGCATTTTCACCTGAATTTCTCGAATCCTAAGTAATTTAGTATCACCGTCATTCAGGAGATTCGTGCGGTTGGGTCCGTGGAAGACTCTTCCCTTGTAGTCGCATCATATTAACTATGCTCTGACACGCTTCAGAAAATGTACTCGAAGTTGAAATTTCATTTTAAAAGTGCTTGATGAGAGCCCGGTTTCGTGGGAAACAATCTTGCCGTTTTGGACGGTACGGAGCGATATTTAGGTAATGTCTATTGACCACTGGGCTAATATTAATGGTTATCATTTTAAAAACGACACGTTGTACCTATATTCGGAAAGAAATAGATTGAAAGCTGAAATTCAGGACGACAATGCGAACATAAGCCTTTAACCTGATATAAAAATTATTTATTTCGGAAGTCGGGGGGGGGGGGGGGGCAAAGGACGGTCGGCACAAACACCTTAATTATCAAATTAAATATAACTTTTGTCCTATATCTATTTCAGAGAGAAGCGAATGCGTGACGAGGCACGAACTTTGCACACAATCCTGTTTGAATTATCCAGGAAACTTTACGTGCACGTGTCCGAAAAAAAAAAACCAAGAAAATAAAAAGGTTAATACTGGATGACAACAAAAATTGAACCAGGTAGGTAATTGTACAGAAACTTAAAGGTATTGAAATAGGTAGAAGAAAAGTAAAGCAAAAGTACAATAATGTTAATAAAGACGATTTATCTTGTATCTAAAGCTCTTTGTAGCGTGTGGGGATATTGGGGACACTCACGATGCAGGGGGACCAACCGATGTTTCACTGGCCTCAAGAAAGCTTCCTCCTGGTCGCAAGCGTGGACTGTGTGCAATGGATAACCTACGTGTAGTAACCTTGGAGATTTCCACTGGGATGCAATAAAGGTACTAATAGTGTGCTTTAGGATTGTTTTATAGACTAGTTTAATTAATTATATTAGTATATGTCGTAAGCTTAGTAATGCTATTGTTGTGTTGCGCTGAATAATTTTAAAAGCTGAAGCTTAATGTAGATTTTATGATGGAGAACTGATTTTCATGTATTAAATAGTAGTAACACTTTTAATATCGCATTAAATTTTTGCTAATTAAAATAACTTTGTAATTAGGGCCACCCGTCTTCGTGGTGCATATTAATTATACCGTCGTGTATAATTAGTGCAAATACCATGACTATCCGCCCATGCAAACCAAGAGATAAAAGATATAATTAATAGGCTATCTGTTTTTCATCATTCCAATGGGTTTGCACAGTTACTACAATTTACATTCGGTGCATGGTCAACGATTTTTGAAGCATGAATGCGATGCTGTATTACACAAGAAACTATTATAATAACAACAACAACACAAAATGATTTCTTTTTGACATTTAGTTAATGGCAAAGAGGCATGAGGAACAATGACAACATAGTGATTCTGCTGTTTTTGCTTTTGCAATCACGATAAGCACCAATTAACCTTTGTCATATCAGCCTTCAAATTTGAGATGTTGGCCTGATAAAATAGCAGTGCTTAATTCAATGAGATAACTTGTACTCTCTATCAAAACTTGGTTTGCCACACGTTAACACGTTTTTTTGTGTGTGTTTGGTTAAGTTGTTCAATGTAACAGCCTGTCAATGTAACAAGAAAAAACACAGAGTTTATTATGTAGGGAGTATAGGGACAAACCCGGTTATTTGGACCCAAAAATCAATGGAGTTGTGGTTTTAAAAAGTTAATAAAAGTACCTTTAGATATGTATATAAAAATAATTCATTGCAGATGTTTATTAAGACCGGAATTGGGGTTGCTTTTAGGGTTATTTTTTTGGAACCCTGTAACAGAAAAAACACAGAGCTTTGAATTTGTAGCTTTAAACAAAACTGTACATTGGAACATTTCAGATGATCTATATTTAAGTGCTAAGGAAACTGATTGGATCTGGGTACAGTCAGAAAACAACAAGGGAGTATGGAGAACTATACATCACCAACCACCACAAGAATGCCTATTGTACAGCAATGAGGGTTCATAATGAGCAGAAAGGCTTAATGGTTGAAGTGAAAGAAGTACCGGAGGTGGCAACGCTATGTGCGTGAAGGGTAAGTGCTGCCATGGAAGCCTGCACATTTTAGTACCTACAGTCATTTTTTAATTGACGCTAGCAAATCTCGCGAGCTCGCGTTCAGTCGTTCTGCCTGTCTGCGCCTGTCACTCTCTTTCCCATATGTCTGCCTGCCTGCCTGTCTGTCTCTCCAACAAAAATGAGGTTAAAGGTGGGTGTTCCGATTTGTGTATCTTGTTCTCCACTTGATATGATAGCCTGGCGCCTGCATACACTTACCATCAAGTATCGTGGGAAACGAACTTGCGGTTTTGATAATAGAAGCGATGATGCCCATTGCAAGGCCCTATTTACTATTGATGGTTAACCACTTAAAGCGACAGTTTTTTGTTTATATCTTTGGAAAGAAGTGGATTTGGAAGCTGAAATTTCAGGACGATAATGAGAAAAATATGGCCTTTCATCTGATAGAAAAATTTATACTACTTCCGGTTAAATCAGGGGGGTCCCAGAAGCGATCGGAACACGCACCTTTAATTTATCCTGCTGTTTCATTTGAAATACTATATTAATTAGATGACGTTACAAGTGTCAAAAATTATCATTAAAATCACGAAACGGGGTAATTTGAAGCCCTGAACAAAAACATTTAGTCTACTGAACCGGTCTTGCAACTCTCTGTCTCAACTTATTTGATAGATTTCGACGAAATTCGATGCGAAGACGCAGAGATGAACAGCAACATGACATCAGAAAGGGAATCGACATTCCTCGTTGGATACATTCAATCATGGAATTATCCACCGTGGTATAACACTGGTTCAACGTGCCTAATTCACTTCTACGGTCCGCATGAAATGGTTTATAGGTAGGTTTTACGCAATAAAATGTACGCATTTAATTACTTGGCCCTGTATTTATTATTAAGTGCCCCACACTGTACTTAAAAAGTACACCTCTGCATTCCTTATGAAAGGACGAACAATTTGACATCAGTTTTTTAAAAATCTGAGAATTGGGTAATTGGTGACCTTTAAGGTAGAAAAGATCCTAATCAAAAATGTTTTTTCCTTAAAGAAATCAATTTTTTGTTTTGTCCAGTTTTTAGTAATTTCAACCATGAAAAATAAAAAAATACTAATTACCATATTTTAATAATGTTTGTTTCCTTAGTAACGCGTTTAGACCTTAGTTACGGATATTTTGCAAAAACTTACAGGAAAAAAATGGAAACACTTTGTTCTATACAGACCAGGGAATCAGGCAAATACAACCTCTTTTACATAGGGGTTAAGGAAAGTAATGTAATGGCTGCAAGAACACTGGTGATGTTAATTGACCAGTAAGTATCCGAAAAACCTATTTTTGCCTATTTCTCAGTTTCTATTTTTGGACCAAAGTGTCATTTTTGATGCACAATATCTCCAGTTTTGTTTCTTCAAATAAAATGCCATTTGCCAGAGTTGTTCATTAGATGATACTGCTTGTACTGATGTTTTTATTTTTTTTTAAAGTCTATCCCAATTTGGAGTTATTAATTAGCATTAAACATATTAATGAGCTGTGAAATTCATGTAATTTTCATATTTTTGAATATTAATCAAAACCTTTTCATAAATTAGAAAAAAATAAAATCGTCAGTACAAGGCAAATTGAGTAATTATCATAAATACCAAGTTTTATGCTGATAGGTTGTACACTTTGGTCAAGAGAACGCATCAAAAATTTCTCCAAAATGGCAACCATTGGCGGCCATATTGGATCTCTCATTTGCATAATATATTCAGAAAGTGTCGGATTGCACATAATTCCACATATATCTTATTATTATGTATGAAAAGACATGAAAAATGTTAAATTAAGACTTTAGTTTGATTAGGATCTTTCTACCTTGACCGTTACAGGACTTTACCTACGTAACTGCAGGTCAGGACATCGACAAACTATAGCTTTTGACGAATGTGTTACTGTATAATTTCACGCAATTTGACCTGGTTTCAATATACCCGGTACTCACTTTACCCCCTTATTTTACAATGTCCCCCTACAATGAAGCTCAAGAATTTCTTGGGACTTGTATGGTATTCTGGTCAGCGAGGACGCTATCGCGTTTTTCATCTTCACGAGATCTTATTCGGTTTTAAACATGTTTGTATTCTTGTTGATATATTCCAAAATGAAATTATACTATATTTGACATGTATGCCTTCAAAAATGTTACATCATATTGTACTAACCGTTACATTATTAGGTTTCGTTTTCTGCGTATGAATCTCCGACGAAGCGAGACTGCTGGAAAATGCCACGACGCCTTGTACCTAACAGATAACATACCAGAGAGGGGGGAGTTACACAGAGGTACCTATTGTGGTCAACAAAATGATTTGGTAGTCGTAAGCAGATCCAACGATGTTCAGTGGAACCTGAGTATTGGTGATTTAACAGCTGATATGGACTTTGAGATTGGTCTTGTGGCCTTTTTTGAGGCAATTGGTAAGAAACAGGATATTGGTTATCAATATGACATTGGACATTATGCAAAAGAGACACCTGTACCTGTACGTCGAAAAGCTACTTTGAATTGAAAGCAAGTCGGAAGATTTGACTGTACAATCTACCATTGACTACTTGGGTCCCTCACCTAACACTAATGTTAATTTGTGTACATAGATAAGCATGATTATTAATAATTTTATTAACATCTAGTGTTGCAGCTACTAATAAACTTTCCTTTTCATCTTCTTTCAGAGTGTAGCAAAGAATCCTGCAACGTGGCATGTGATGTTAATAACACCATAACGGAATTCCCTGGATCCTTTGCATCTTACCATTTTCCATCGACAGTCCCACCATTTAGCCTTTGCCAATGGATCATAGAAGCGGAAAAGGGCTTCTTCATAAAGTTAAATCTCTCTGATTTTCGTGTGAAGTGTGATGATGCAGTGTATCTAGTTGAAAACGAGGTTGGCAATGAATATCAGTATGGTTTGGCCAATGAAGAAGGACTTTGTGACAGGGTTCCTGCACTCTTTGTTTCTGAAACGTCAAAGTTGACCGTGGTGTATGCTACTGGAATAGACGCACCATCGCTTGGTTTCAAGGTAGACTACGAATTGCAAGGTAAAAAGGCAAAGTTGCGAACTGATTTAAATTCATTGTTTTTTAAAGGGGGATGGCCCGATTTAAGGATCTGTAGTTTTCATCTTAAAAGATTGGCCTTCACTCCAAAATCTCATCTGTAAAGTTTCGCGCCGATATTTCAATCCGTTGTGATGCGAGAGCTAAAAACGTGATTTTGTAAGCCCCATAGAGTACTGTGTAAAATTAATATTGGTCGACCAAAATGGGGTACATTTTCACTCATAACTTTCAAACCAAACATCGTTTGGCTCTAAGATTTCACAGGGTAAATGAGAAAAATAGTAGCTTTCTTCTGATATCAAAATGTTGACCACTTCCGGTAAAATCTGGGGTTCTGGGGACGAGGCTATTAGCGATCGGGCCATGACCTAAGCCGTTTGGATTAAGATCGCAATATTTCATAACGACATAACTGTAAATGTAACTTGAAATTGTTTTCTTCATTTAACAAAATCCTTTATTTAATATTAATAAAGATGGTTAAACATTAAATCTAAGGTTTGAATTGCTTATGAATTAGGCTACTTTTTTCCACACTTGTGTCTGTTGGCCATATCCAGGGAAAGATGAATAAATATTAATCCTTGGCTACCTGTAGAACTAAGTAATTCAAATTTCAAACAAATATAAATGTCGTATATGTAAAATATATAACGTTCTGATGCTATCTGCTAGGAAAGCGATAGACATCTTTCGAACCTGTAGATGATATCTATCGTTCCTCCCTGGCGTTTTAGCTTAATTAATTGGAATAAATATGCATTAAATCTAGGGGTTTACTGATATTCGTCATTGTTACACACTAAATGAAAAACAGAATTCTTAACCACCTTAGGGGAGATTAACATAATTATGCGAGAATGGTGTCCTTCTTCCTGAAGAAAATACATAGTGAATAAAAAAAAATTGTGCATGAGAAAACACAAAATTTGACCCTGACCTGTTTACTCAACTGTGACGCAATTGATGTTTTCATAATCTGCATATTTTCGACTTTCTATGCTGAAAAAATTAAGGAATTTGGTGAAAAAATGAGGTAGATATGAAAGATTTTCGCAGCTAGCTGATCAATTTTACCCCATTCCAATGGGATTTACACGGTTAAGCTGGGTTTCAGTTCCACTATTTTGTCTGAATATGGTGACAAATCTTTCTGGATCAGCCGTGAACAGTTTCATATCTACCTCATTTCTTCACCAAATTATGTCATTTTCTCAGCATAGAAAGTCGAAAATTTGCAGATCATGAAAACATCAACTGCGTCACAGTTGAGTAAACAGGTCAGGGTCAAGTTTTGTGTTTTTTCATGCACAATTTTTTTTATTCACTCTGTATGTAATCATCTGCCGGAAACAGTCGTCCGTTGAGAATATTTCACAGGATTTTCCAATGAGATGCCTTATTGAATATCGTTTATTTTTTAAATACAGACTAAGCCAAAAACAATATTTGCCAAGGCATCGATGTAAATGTAACGTGTTTAAATCAGTCCATCTTAATTTTACAGCCATTCCTGGGTGCGGCTTTCGAACTACTACTGCTACCGAAGTCCAGTGTAACCTGGATAGCGCAGTGATTGCATCTAAATCTCCATTCTAAGCCACCCCAATCTTACTTATACAGCAAAAGGTACTTCGTTTACATTCAGCAAACATCGCCGGTACTTACAAACAATCATCGAGCGCCAATTCTTGACTTTGATATACCGTCTCAAATCACCTGGTTTCCTGTATATCTTTTGAAAATCCATCATACTGATTTCATTGCCGGCTTTTTTCAATACAAATCTACCAGAAAGTGTAATTTTATTCAAGCCGAATGAAATGTTTTTTTTGTCCATAGAATTGAATCAAATCAAACAGCAGAAAATGGAAGGGATTTTATGCCGATATAAGGCCACTGGGTATTTCGCCTTCATAGGGCTGCACTCAGTGGAATTATGATGGTGAGATCATATATATTTCATATTTCGTTATAATCATGTTTTATGATCTTCTAACGTTTAAAGGTGAACGATGTTGAAGCAAAATGGTCCCGTTTCCGCAAATACTAGACCCCCGCAATGCTCAAACCACTACTAGTGTAAAAGGAGACTAGGTCCGCCTGGAGCCATAGTCCGGGCTTCATAGACGACACTTGATAAAGCGTGAATAATGTTGTGTTGACAAGTCAACTTAATGCCCTATTCACCGTTGTAGGTGCACTATGAGGACCATATCTCCTGCCAAACCAGTCCTGTCTTGATAGGAGAGGCACGTTTCCGTTTCAACACAATTACAAAACTAGAATACTTTTCATCAACGGTCCGACCGTATTTCAGTAGATAACCATTTCAGAGATTGTCCAGTTGACACGATATTTCATTCGTTTTTTTTTAAGGTAGCACTCTGTGGACATGGATGGGTTATCCAGTATGACAACTGCTATAGATTTTCAACATGTTGAGAAAATTAGAATGGAAGATGCTCAACGATTTTTTGCGTTGACATGGGTTCGAATCTCGGTTAGCATAAAACAGTTCCTGAGTAAAATTTTTACAGAAAATGCTCGTTTACTACTGTTGGTTCACTGACATTGAATACATAATAGTAGGTTTATTCATATTTCCTTCTATTTAACATCCCCTCTTTTTTGAAGCGTTTTTGAGGACATGTCATTACCAGAAATATGCACTAGAGAAAATTCTGGAATATTTGTTGTAAATTTATCTCTACTAAACCAATAGTCAGGTTTCTATGTAATTTTTCTTGCTTTTTTATGGAGATAGGAAAACTATAATTATTGCTGAAAGCTTTTTTAAATGGTTCACAAATAAGAAAAATCAATGTTGGCATTTTTTTTAAATCACCCTATGGCGGCCATTTTGAATTCAAAATGGCCACCAAGTTTTTGCTCATATCTCGGTCTCCCGAGAACTGTAGAAGAAGCATGATTTCTGGTGTCCTATACCCACACGTTTAAGGGTCAAGAAATCCAATAAGCTCATTGATAACAACCATCGATCATTGGTTTTGACGCCAATTGAATTTTCAATGGCCGCAAATAAAGTCGCTTTTGCCCATATCTCTCGGTTTCCTGAGACCTAGCAGAAAAGGCTGGATTCCAGTGTATATATCCATGTTTTCATTTCCTCACCGAATAAGAAAATAATGTTAGGCATTTTTTAATTCCCCTATGGCGGCCTTTTGGATTCAAAATGGGCCCGCCAATTTTTTACTCATATCTCGATCCTCTGATACTAGAGTAGGGGCTGTCACACCAAAATTTCCATTTGATTTTATTAGAGCTCTTGTTGTACTCATGTTGAAGAACTCAATTGAATGCCTTTAAAAACATTTGAATTTTGGAAAATCGGTCAGGGGTTCATTAGTTAATGCAAAAAAATCCGCAAAAGTTTTGGTCTTGTTTTTTGGACAAAAACTGACAACTTAAGAAACAGCACAAAGAGTTTATTTTGAGATGCTCTATTTTTAATTAACATCTAAAACATGCTTGCCCCTTCAATTTTCTTCTCTTTTCTTCTTCAAACTGGAATACATATTTGATACAAAAAATTACTCATAAGCATGATTACTTTAATTGTCAAAACTTAAGTACCCATTTTGACAACTTTATGATGTCCGAAACATGATTTTTTCTATCCACAACAAAAAGGCCATATTTACCAAAATCCATCCAAATTAATCAATTTGTAATATTTCTCATTCTTTTCCAAACTTCCCATTCTTCTTTGAGACCTTTCAAGTCTCTCTGCTATACAAAAGAAACATATTTGAAACGTTTTTTGCTAGTAATCTTAAAATTGGATAACCAGGGGTTCGTCCGCGAAACTCAGTCGTAACTCTACGTGCATACTATGTCCTGCCTGATTGGATCAACTTATCCAAAAGCACTGTGTAAATAGTTGAAAAGGTCTATTATATGTAGGACATACGCACTGAGTTAGTATACACGTAGGTTACGTAGTTCGCGAACGGACCCCTGGACTTTAGTACTTTTCCAGTACTTGGCTGGCTTGTAGAATGTTTTAAAAGTAGCCAAAATGAAAGAAAAAAATCTATTTGAGCTCATAATAGTCCATTTTATAAACCTTTTAGAAACTATTAGAACTTAAGCCTGAAAGTGTGCAACTTGGCCATTCTTGTTTGACTGGTTATGTGGCCCAATAAAAATCTTGGGACTTTTTGTGATCATTTAGAGTGTCCTAGATTTGGATCAATATATGACACTTTGAAAAAAATTGCCAAAATCCAGGAAATCAAGATAATTTAGCAGTCAAAGTCCTAATTTGCTGAACGGTAGCATCTATCGGTAATGATCAAGGGATGAATGGCAGTGGGTTACCAGCAACATAAAAAGGCCCTGGGTTTTAAGTACATGTTGATAACCCCCAAACAAGAAGCCAATTTCAACAAAAAACACCAGGGCTCGATACTGCTGGCCACAGTGGCCCTGTGTACTGTGCATAGTTGCAGTGTCTAGCTTGGCACTGGTCAGTTGACTGCCTACTAGTAGAAGCATGTTTGTGTCTTATACCCATGTTTTTTTTTTAATGGCAAGGAATCAAATAAGCCTCATTGATAACAACATCCGATCATTTGGTTTGGCGGCCATATTGAATTTCAAAATGGCGGCAAATAAAGTCGCTTTTTTCCATACCTCGCTCGGTTTGCAGAAGACTGGTAGAGCACTGATTCCAGTGTTTATATCCATGTTTTCATGATTCGTAGGATTCATAAGTTTTTGATAACAACATTGGAACACTTGGTTATGGCGCCATCTATAAATTCAAAACGAAATGGCCGCTATAGCAGACAGACTGTTTGCCTGCAAAAAATGTTATAAATGTACACATTGATTGTCTGTTGTACTTTCCTGCCGGTAGGAACTTTAGCTTGGTAATTTTGTTTTTCAAACAAGCTTCACATTTAAGATGGTGGTCAATAGGCCTCTGTAATATGTGTCCACAATCATCCGAAGGTTTATAAAAAATGTGTAATTATATAAACTGAGCTATAGGTCTTTGACATTCAAAAAGTTCAATTTGAATTTTTGCTTCGTAATTTGCCATTCTTGAAATTTAATCCTTTTACTTTTTTTTAAAGATTTTTAAAAATCTCTTAATTGCATACCTGTTGTGTAGATGGTTATATCATCATAAATGTGGCTATACAACAACAGTGCCCTTCAATTAGGTACGTGTAAAGCGTATTTACAAAGTAAAAAGGAATTTTGTTGGCACTAAAACATAGAAATTATGATAGATTTGAGAGTAATGAACATTAAGGTAATACACATGAACTGTCTCTAATCATAGTATAGAGAAAAGACACAATCTATAAAAACAAAATACCTGAAATATATGTCAATTTAAGACATGCTCAACCCTTTGGAAATTGGTGAAATTTCACACTGCTTCTCAAAAAAGTAAGGATGAACCCAGATGCGAGAAAGATGAGCAAACCAAGTTTTCCAAAGCTTAGGGGCTTGCGTTGCTAAATGTCCTGTCACCACTGATCTCTTTTGACGAGAAGTGAGAAGCGTCTTGTTATCTTCAGATCACAGGCTATTGCCTACACAGAGAGGTATTAAGGACAAGTATGAGACGAATTTGTAGAACTACTTGAAGTAGATCATAAGCTTAAGACAACATGCCTACCTGGACCGAAGCCAGTGGAGAGTTTGGTGTCCGTCGTCCTTCTTTTTTCATGTTGTTATGAGTCCTGGGGAGGGCCTAATGCCTTTTGACCGCTTAAAAAAAAATCCACATGGTATTTTTTGTTTTGTGTTAACATGCTCCAATTCAGGTGGTACCCAATTACTTGACCTCCCCCCCGCCCCTTCAAACCTTAAACCTGAAATTGTCGTATATCTGGATATTGACAACCAAAATCATTAAAAGAAAAGAATGATTAAGATGTTGGCCTTAGGTATTAACAAAGCCATATATGGGCAGCCTTTGTTTGTTTCCTAACATAGAATTCACGATAGCCACAATATATACCACTTCAAACAACTAAAAACGTATGAATTATATATTTATTTTTAAAAATTAATCATATAGGTTACAGCGTGCACGAAGTCCAAAATATTGTCTTTTCTTCCTCTTAATAGAAAATCTATCTTCCATTGTTGTTTCACACTGCTCACTTTTTCGAAATGGCCCACCTTCCTACCCTAAACTAATTGGTCATATACCTACCATCCAGAATTATAAACAAGGTAAATTAAATTATGGTGAGAGTCTTGACCATCAAGACCCATTGTTTGTTTTATTTAATTCACAAGACTTAAATCCAAGTTGCTGGGGGCCAAATGACCGCAATTCAGGATGTTTGAACTTATAGGTTGTCGTATAATATTTTTTGGTCCACGAATTACTATATGATTTGTTATTAAAGTATGAGATAAATTGTTTTTGAAACCTTAAAAGAAGCTATTTTAGACACTGTTAAAATTCACGAATAAAGGTACTATGACCACCTTTCAAGATATTTGAAATATACCATGTATACTACCATTGTATGCACAGATTATTTGTAATATATTTTTGCTGACATTAACTGATATACGATATTTGTCTTTGACACTACTCTGACTATAAAAACTGTTAGAAGTCATGATCTGATGTTTCGCTTTTGTTTAACCTTGCATAAAATCAATAGGGCGGCAATATGTGTTCTTTCAGGATCTTTAACCTGTTAAGTACGCCATATATTAAGTACTGTATGCCTTATCTCCAAGCATATTAACCAAATAACATGCCAAATACATGTTATGACTTTGTAATTTTAGAGACATATCTCGATACTTTTTACACTGCTTACCGTAAATTTGATGACAGTTAATGATATCGATATTTGTCTTGACACTCCCTGACTATAAGTAGGATTGGGCTATAAATGGGTGATTTTTTGTTTTATTTTGCAACAGTTTTTTTTGTATTCCATTCTCTATCTCAACGTGAAATGACTAAAATTTTTTCGCCTGGGGTCTAAAGAAAAAGTGCGCCGGGCCAAAATCCAAAATGCTGCCGTTTTCCCTGAAAAATCACATTTTCGGCCATAACTTTGTTCATTTGTGGGTCCCTTTGTGTGATTTTTTTGTCTAACCTATATTTTGGGGTCAAGTTTCCATTGATGCAGTTAAAATTACTGTAAATTTAGGCAGTTATTGAATAGCATGTGTGATCATTTTTTACCATATATAATAGGGGGTGAGCAGTATTCAACGATTACCTAGATACGCAGTTAAATTCATCCCCGAGAAAAAAGGCATTCCTTAAAAAAATTATTTTATTTTCAAGGAATATTAATATGTGAAGAGATAATTAGAACTACGTTGATTTTATCAAATGCCTAATTTTTGCATATTTTCACATTTTCCAGAATTGTAAACAGACCGGCTACCCAAAGACTGACCCACGCACGGTGCAAACAACTAGAACTAGAATAACACTTTTCAATGAAATGTAAAACTTTCTTGGGGTACTTCTCGGGGGCTTCTCTGGTACTGCATGAGATATCTATTTGATTTTAACATCTTTGTAGTGGTCTATTTCTGTAATTAAATATACATGGCGACTTTTGTTTAAAGTCGAGGAAAAGTGATGGTAGAAACTATCATTTCCCACTGTTACATAATGATACATTTGATAAATCCCTGGACACAGAGTGATGATTGCTTAGGAATGTTTCTTGTCCCAAATGCTGAGGATGAAGACACTCTTGAGGAATTAGATTTGAAAAAAAAAATTCAGAGCTTAAAATTTTTGGGATGCGGTCCCTGCCAGTCCATGGATTTTTGTAGGCCTGCACAGAAACGATACACACACATACCAAAGGTTAATCCAAAGGACACAAAAAATAACCGAACCTGTTCCACTCTGCACTAAAGGCTAGACAATTTTAGGTTTACAAGACAGCACCGTTAAAATACTGGCCCCGCATAAGACCAGGGAAATGACCTTTGACCTTACCTCTGTAGCCACATAGGTATGAACCACTAAACTGGCTGCCAGTACATGAGAAAAAAAATCCCTTTTTTTGGGGATGGGTTAGTTTTCTTGTATGGCATCTGAAAAAACTACTTTAAAAATGCTTCTTAAAAATAAAACCTTAAAACTGGAAAACTACTTTCAACAAACTCACAAATGCCAATAGGCCTATAGAACACAGCAAACATCTATTTCAGAGCCACCCGATTTTCCACTTCATATTTATAGCCCCTTCTTAAACATTCAACACTACACCCAATTTCTTCATGGAGTACCTTTGAAGTGACAAATATCAAGTAGCCGCGGTACCCACCCGCAAGGGTAACCACAAACGCCGGCACAAAAGTGGGGGTAATCCTCTACCTAGGTACACACGCGGTAGCTTAACCACTAGTCACAACATGCTGTGCGGGAGTATTTTTATTTATAACAATTGGCTATATAGCCAGGACAAGCCCAATAGGGACAAAGCAACTAAATTAAAGGGATCCCATAAAACAACACAAAATAGAAGGGCAGCCCTAAAACCAAAGATGAAAGGGAATGGGATGGAAAAGCACAAAGAGGGAGTAAACCTGCATGGGTACTCTCTGCAAATGGAGCTTCGGGCTTTGTGTGATTATTTTTGTAATTTTATCCATTATTTAACATTTTGGTCACATAGGTTATAGTTTTGTTTTTACAACAAAATGTCATTTTATAGGGTTTTTGGGATGCTCAACTCAAATATAGATGTACTAAGCTTGAAAATGAGCAGAAAGTCGTAACACAACAATGGAATGTTTGGGCGGCCCATCTATGGTCCCAATGTGCTGCCTACTAGGGACAGCTTGTAGGGGAGGACCTGGAGGTATCCCGTGGAGTACTGCACTACTGGTGGCTTACATGGGTCCCTGTCAGTCACCTAGCAGGCAACTGCAGAGTCACTATAGGATGGGTACATGCTAAGTAACATAGCTGTTCCATCCCGTGGTTCGTATACTTCACAAGTACTTTGCTGTAGGTTCTGCATCAATAGTGCATCAAGGGGTACCATTGGAATAGAGCTAAGAGTACCCATGGAGTAGCGTAAGCTCTGAGTCACACCGTGAGTAGGAATCTTGCGTGTGAGTGATATAATTCACTACTTTTCTAATCAATCCTCTATTTTGTACTGTACAACTCAAAAGAGTCTTCTCTACCAAAAACACACACCTCTTCAGCCATTTTTTTTCAACCTCATAACCCTCACATAGGTCTATATTCTATAAAATCATACGTGGTTCTAGTTTATCTCATTCACACAATCATTAACATTCCTTGAAATAAGATATTTTTTTTTAAGGAATGCCTTTTTCTTGGGAGAATTTAACTGCGTCTCTACGTAATCGTTGAATACAGCTCACCCCTATTATCCCGATAGGTCAACCAGCGGCACCAGGTAAAATCATAGGAAGGGCGAAACATCATAGCGGGGCGAAGCAGTACCAATGAAATCATTTTGGTGAAAACCCCTAATTTTTTGCGCAATTTATTGCGTAAAACCCCGTTTTTCCCTAAATTTTTTTTTGGCGGCCCCCTGCCACCACCCTGGCACCGCCCCTAGGCAGGGACCTCTACAAGGTCACCAATTATCTGAAAAGAGATGATTGAGAACCTTATTGTGCTTGTTGGGGATGCTTGTCAAGCAGAGGAAGCATGGTATTTCCATGTTAGAAGGAAACTATGGAAACATTGAAGGTGCCCAAGACGCAGAGACTGGATGTCTCACTCTCAAGAACCTATGTTCCAACCGACAAACCACCTTCTGTTATTTGGGATGAGTTAGGCACCAAAAGATAGTACATTGGGTTCTACTTGAATGACAACATTTGGGGACATTTTCCGAGTGGACCACCTTATGCGTGCTGGGTTCCGGAGATGTAATCTGCAGTGACCACATTGGACTGAATAGACATTCAGGACACTATCGAGCAACAGATTGTGCCAGTGGCCGTGTCAGGAACCTGGAACTTCTCTAGTAGAAGCCACATTTTGTTTAAAGCAATGCCAAAGAAATTGAGGACATCTGTCGCGAAATTTGCTCAATTAAGATAAAATAAGCCGAAATGGTGTCAAAAACAGGTGCTCACTCTACCCTGATGGCTTCTTAGCTATTTTTAGATGCATAAGAAGAAGTTGACCCCCAAAACATGGGGGTAGAGCCACACAAACAAGTAAAAACCACCACAAAATGACAAAGTTATTGGCTGAAAAATGTGATTTTTGGGGGGGAAATGGCGGCCATTTTTTATTTTGCCAGGCGCACTTTTTTCTTTCGACCCAGAGGCAAAAAAATTTTGTCATTCATGTTGAGATAGAGTAAATGGAACACAAAAAAAATGTTGCCAAAAAAAAAAGACAAAAAAAAAATTTTTTTTTGGTGGGGGGGGAAAATTTTCACCCCTGCTAGAGCCACTCCTACTATAAGAAACTGTTAGAAAAGTATGATCGGATTTTCGCTTTTGTTAACCTTGCTAAAATTCAAATGGCGGCAAATCATGGGCATCTTTAAGGATCTTTAAAACATGTTAAGTACATATATGTAATGTATGGCTTATCTCCAAGCATATTTAACAAATAAAATGCCAATACATGTATGACTTTGTGTATATTGGACATCTCTACTTTGAACACTCGTACGAAATTCTGATATGCTAAATAATATATTACGATAGTTATGAAATTTGATATATTTTTGAGATCTTGAAGGGTGGCCCATTGGGCTGCCATCTTGAAAAAAAAATTTTTTTTTAAAAAAAAAAACGGGGTAATTACAAAGCAAAAACATCAGTATTAACTCAATAGACAGTTGAAAGAAATAATGTCACTTACTTAAATTTACTTTTTTTTTATAAAAACGTAGGCTGTTCATATAAAAATAGAGAGATAATTTATAGCGTTTTTGGTAATTTCTAGCTTTTTAAGATCTTTGAATACAGCCATACCGGCCGCCATTTTGCATTCAATTGCGAGCTGTTAACGGAGTGCAGTGTGCAGATAGGTCATGTTAAAGACATACTTTTAAGACTTAATTGTAACTTTTTATATTTTGCAGGGGGACCTGTAGATAGTTCACTATATGTGATTCGCATACATTTTATAGGCAAAACTATTTACTTGGAGCCAGTGGCAAAATTCAAGATGCGATGCCAGGTCCAAATGATCCGTTGTGGTTAACAAGTATTGGATTCTTGGACCCGAAAACATGGGTATAGCCTGAGGTTATAGACAATAGACTCATGAATTTACTATATCGTATTAAGTGACCGGAATGTGGGCAAAAAAAAAAAACGACTTCCACTTGGCGGCCATTTTGAAATCCTAAGATGGGATTCCTCAACAACCAAGTGCGTCCATAGTGTTGAATATGATGCAGGTAGAAACTTAGAAGCGAGCGCTCAGATTCACTTTTATTCTGTCAATTTCCATAGAAAATGCCCGCAAGAATCCCCAATTAAATCCTATTGTTGATCCGCTTGACTGCACAAGTACATCGAGAAGGATGAGATCGCTATTGTTGCTATTATTGATTTGTTGAAAGCATTAGGGCTAATGTTTAGACACGGGGTGGAAAGTGTCACATCACTCCACAGTAGTTACCCCAACCTCATGTACTGTTATGTGGCCTCCATTTTCTGATAAAAATATTATTCCCTCAATTTATGTGAGAAGAGATTTCTCACGGGAAAAAGTATTTGTTAATAAAAGAGAGAAATGGGAATACCCCTAGTTGTTTTGCTAAGTGCACTGTTTCGCTTGCACAATAGGGGAAGTCGGGAATTCCCCCAAAGGATGCTAACAATTAGAAGCTTGTTATGCTTTACAAGATCAAAACATTGCAAGATCTGGGAATTTCCCCATAAAGTTATAGATATATGAAGTGATGTAAATCGGGTGATGAATTCGATTGGTCAGCTAGTGTAAGGTATTGTTTATGATGAGAATGATGTAATGATTATGTTAGAAAGGGGAATCTATCTGTGAGTAGTTAAATATATCACTGGAAGGACTCGCTGCCAGATCCACTACTAAACAATAGCTAGAAGATAGATAGTTTTACTCTGCATTAAGGAGCCGACATACCAGTACCTAGGGCCCGGATATTTAATTTCAGGTGAGCAGAGTTGCGGTAATTATTTACGTCGTCTTGAAGCCAAAAGTGCTGGGGAATCAAAATAGGATTCCCAATTGTGGACAGATAGATAATCACCACGATTTTCTTGGACAATATATGTGGATTGGATTATCGTCGGGAATTATATTAACCCTTGTCGTCTGAAACGCTGGACAAGATTACCTTCAGGAATAAGAAGATTCCCTTGGAATATAATACATGTTTTTAGAGTTTTGTAGACTTGTGCGCGTCATTTGGATTCTTCGCTGTGAGGACATATCACGTTGACTGCAACGCTTTCAACACAGGACCACAGTAAACCATAAGTAATATTAACAAATTGTGATATGTAATGTTGTTTGGAAATACCAATTCTTGCACAATTACAAAATCATTAAAATCGGTTATTAATAAAATTAGATCATTGTGCCACAAGGCTAATTTATTGGGTTGGAAGGGGTATTTATGACCTAGACGTACGAGACGTCATAACAGCTCACTCGATCACGTTCACCCTGTCAACTGACAATTTACATTTATGGCATATTGCATATTCAGCATTACTGAACTGCAAATGATGAATTAGAGCATGCTCTGGGGCATGGCTCATATTAGTACCCGCCCATGCCAAGTGACTCTCAGTGCATAGGCCAAGGCGCCATAAATTGATTCATATAATACATCGTCAAAACACACCCTTGATGGCCTCCTGGTGACCTCTGGACTTTGCTACCTCCGTGGGAACCCAATTAAGGATGGTTTTTTTTTATGGCTGCAAGGGGAGGGGGGACTTTTTCTACCAGAAAAATTTTCCCATAATGTGGGGTAGGTATGTATGAAAAGCAATATTAGCACATTTTTTGTGCAGAGCGCCCCCAATTTTTCAAAAACATGTTATTTTTTTTATTTTTTGCTTTTTTTAAGTTTTTTATTTTTTTAAACCAGTTTTTTAAAAAAACCTGTGAATGGTAGCTAAAGAATATCTGTGTCTCACAACCGAAGAATTTTGCAAGTAAATAATTATTATCGGGATCCCCGTAATAATTCAACGACTGCTGGAAAACGGCCTTCACAATGTGAAATAGCCGGGAATAGCACCATGCACGTGTTTACGCTCATTCCATTAGTTGTTTTTGGTTGGCACTCAAGTAAGGAACTATTTTATCGAGGTGGCACTATTTCATCATGGATGGACATCAAGAGCATTTCCAGCCTCTGCCGTAGTTCAATGTCTGGATCAAATTCTAAGTACAAAAATCCTTTAATTATGATAAATACGCATTTTTTAGCTTCTCGTTCGCAGGTATAGTTCCCGAATCCTAGACATCACCAACGTAACTGGCCAAAATATCAAATTTTGGAAAATTGGGGGCCTCTTCAAAAAAAAATGTACTTATTTTTAGGCTACAGACGGGACCATTTCCTTTTCATATCATTTTAAATTAAAGGGTTATTCCATTTTATTTACCAATTTAACAGGGTCATTCAGTATTTACCAATAAGGGTCATTCCTTCTTTACCAATTAAAGGGTCATTCCTTTCATTACAGAAAGGGTCATTTCCTTCATTTACCCAATTTAAGGTAATTCCTTCATATACCAATTAAAGCGGTCAGTTATTTACCAATTAAAGGGTATTCCTTTATTTACCAATTAAAACTTTAAAGGTCATTCCTTCATTTACCAATTAAAGGTCATTCATTTATTACAGGGTATTCCTTCATTTACCATTACAGGGGTCATTCTTTATTACCAATTAAAGGGTCATTCTTATTACCAATTAAAGGGTCATCATTCATTTAGAACTAAGGGTCGTTCTTGTTACAAAGTAAACGGTCTTCATTACCAAATAAAGGGTCCATTGCTCATTTAATATATTTACCAATTAAAGGGTCATTCATTTCCATTAAGGGTCCTTCATCATTTACCAATCTAAAGGGTAATTTCAATTTTATCCATCACTTCTTTTGAAATTTTCTTTTAAGTTTTTTATTATTTTTATTTATTTTTTTTATATATTAAAATATTTTTTTAATTTAAATATATTTTTTTTTACCAATTAAAGGGTCATTCTTCATTTACCAATTAAAGGTTCAATCCTTAATTCCCAATAAAGGGTCCTTCCTTCATTTGCTATAAAGCGGTAATTCCTTCATTTCCAATAAAGGGTCATCTCTATTTACCAATTAAGGGTTTTTTTTTTTTAATTTAAAAATTAAGGACCATTCCTTCAGTATTCAATTAAAGGTTCTTCCTTTGCCCAATTAAGGGCTTCATTTACAATTAAGGGTCATTCCATCATTTATGAAAATTAAAGGCCGGTCATTCCATCATTACAAATTAAAGGGCCCCTGAATTGTTTCAAATTAAAGGCTTAATTATAAAGAGTAAAGCGCTGGTTAGGGCACATGCTTTGGATCCATGAAAGCCCGCGGTTAAAAACAACGAACAAATTTTGAACGTCATTTTCACTAAATACAATTTGACCCTGTCATGTTTCATTTTGACTCTTGACAATTGACCTCAAGGGTCTTTGATTCTTGGGGAAAAAAAAGAGTGAAATACGTTTACCGTTTGGAAATCCCAAATGCCCAAATCAGAAGATGGTGTCCGCCCCCAGTTTAAGTCGTATTTAAGTTGTATTAAGTCGTATCATTCTTAGCGAATTGTATGACAGCTTAGGTAAAAAAAAAGGTTATCCAACCAGCCTTGACAACGTATAAAAAATTCATAATTTTTCGTCAAGATCTCGCTTTTACGCGTTAAACCAATGGCACAACTAAAATTATGATTTCTGGGCTGCGTGCCCTCCCCTGAAGAAAGTTTACAGCAGCCGTCATTCGCCGGGAAATTTTTTACAGGGGTTGTGTTATATGACTTTGTCGTTTTGAAGTGTATGGTTTTTTCTCCTTGTACTCCTCTTTTCTGTCATCTCAGACTCGGTATAAAGTCTGACCTGACTGACTGCTTGCTACGGGTGTCGTGAGTTATAATTGGGTGCACGGCCCCAATCGTAGAATAGGGGGCCTCCTAAACACTAACAATTAACAGTGAGAACTGAATGGGAATAATGTGGCAACAACAGCGCAAGAAACGCATGTGTGTGTTTTTTGCATAGCGTGTATGATTCTGTAACTGTAAATGCTAGCTGGACGCAAAACGATAACCGAATAATTTCCACCCGAATTTGGTGGTAATCGACAAAAGTGTAGCATAGCAAGGCAGGTTAGTCGGTGTTTACCCAGGGCCGTTGCCTATATAGGCCTAGGTTTACTAATAATTATATGGTTAACACAGGAGCATTGCACAACAACTCCACAACTTACAAATATCATATCAATGTCTGTCACTGGTCCAACTTGGTTGTGGCAATAATATTTAGGGTCATTTAGTGAACAAAACTTCTCAAGCACAGGCCTAGGACTAGGGCCTATTAGTTAGAAGAACTGGTCTCAAGTGTCCAAATGTAGCGTGCACCTTCTACTTCCAACGTCAGATAGGGCCAAGATGGCTGCGGGCATTTCTAGGTTGGCGAACCTAGCCCTCCGTCACCTTCATTTTCATTTTGGATTGATCCTCGAAAAAGCCAGGGTTATTGTTTTTTAATTAGTTTGATTCTGAGATGCATGTAAATGTATGATATGATCAATGCCAGTGATGGACAAAAATAGAGACCATTATTGCATGTGTAACCAAACTGATTTTAGCCTAGCCTAGGCCTGCCTAGCCGCTGCCTAGCCTAGGCATGCTAGGCATGTAGGCCAGCAGTTACATGTTTAATAAGTGATTAATCGCACCTAAAAAGGTGAGATTAATGATTAAGACCTGTCCTAACAGTCACATGCCTAAGAACTCACCATGAACTGCCGGCCGTTAGGTAAGACCCTAGACTTAAGTTAGGGACATGTACAGAAAGAGCTAGGCCTTTAGTTTATACTCTGTAAGTTATAAACTGTCATGACTGCAACAACTACCAGTTACAAATGTACCACAAATGACATAAGAAAATAGCGAATTCATTGCATGGGCCTTGTTTGCGTTCGGGTTCACGTTCCGTGGCAGACCATGCCAACCCTCATGACCCTGTGACCCTTCAATGCCCTTGATTCATTCTGAAAAAACTTGAAAAGTGGAACAATAAAATTATGATAACCTGCCAACATCATGAATTCGCCATCGACAGCCATCTGTGTTGTGATGCTGCCCTGCTATGGATGAGAAGAAACATCGATTTGCACCGCTGTGTTGAGACCCTGGTTAAGATTACAACCTGCAAGCACTGGTACAAGGACGTTCCGAAGTTAAACGTCATTGACATCGCGGCTAGCAGCATTTATTTACGTCACTGGTTTCATTATTCCAAGAATGATTTTTAAAACATCAGAACTGTTAACATTTTCTCTATCAAAATTGAAAATTTATAAAAAAAATTACATTAAAAAATAAATTTTCGAGAAAAAACAAAATATCCCACAGCATGGAGTATTAAATTAATGTTTTTGTTGATATGGATACAAATTAATTACAATTTTTAAAATGGCGAATTCCTGTTTTGGTGTTCCCAGTCGATTTATAACGCCGTAGAAGTTAATGGTAAAACGAAAAGGGGGACCACATGCGGGGTCGGTATTTGTAAAACATGTCAGCATATAGATTTTCAATAGCTTTCAAAACGTGTATACGCGTAGTCACAAGAGCTTCGACTTCGCGTCGCTTATAATGTTCTTAATGGATTCATGAAACTCTGAAAACGTGGGTATAGACGCCATAATCATGGTATCTAAGTTTCAGAGACGAATAACCAAAAAAAAACACAATTCCCTTGGCGCCATTTTGAATTCAAGATGGCAGACAACAGAACATGATCTTATGGTGTTGCATTGAGATCGACATCCGCCTAGAAATAGGTTCAGATGTTGGAATTACATTTCTTTGTGCGTACACATGCCAAGACTTATAAGCATATTATAGGTTCAAAATGGTTGGCCATTTTGAAATCCAAGATGGCCGCTGATACGCAATTTAAAAAAAAATGCCAACATGATTTTCTTGCTTCTTGTGACCGTAAACTTAAGAGAAAAAATGCAAAAAGTAGCAAATCGCCATAAAAAGCCAACAAAAAAGAATATTTGAAACATAGCGAACACTGACTAAAAGAGCAACCACAACATCCTTGCATTCGCTGGTGGGCTTTTCTTTTGATAAAGTGATAGTTGTACATAGTAAAATCAACTAATTTTACGTCTGTGTTTATCTGAGGTAGGGTTAACAGACCGTGTACACGAAGGGCGCTTCGGTGGATTGATGGGTCGCCGATGAGCTACACTGATTGGTATATAAGAGGAAGAAGAACAGAGAGGTATATTATTCACACCTTTATAGTGTTGAAGATCGACAATTAAAATAAGAGTGTCTATAAGATCGACAGTTAAAACACTAGAATAATTTTTGAGGCGGCAAGTGATTAATCAATCCGCTTGCATTCGTATTTCAGTGACGCCGCGTGCTGCGCTACCAACCGATGGTGATCATCTGGAGGATGTACCATGGTAATATTAGACACATATCACTCAACTGCCAACTGGCATGACGTTTCCTGTGCTTCCAAAGAGGCCAACAGTTATCTGCAAAAAGAAAGTAAAGGTATTTGGCCTAATTTTTACCGGTATGGAGTCCACATGTGAGTCCAGTTGATACGTTGACGATTCATGATCATGATGGTCTGCCCTCCAACAAGGTGACATGGGCCCCGGGGTCTTTGTGGGCTACTTACTGGGCCCCTCATAGGCTTCCCACCTGGGGCCACTTGTTTTTGTTGTCGGGATTCAAATGGGTCCTAAGTGGGCAAGTTGAACTGGATGCATGTTAACGACTAATTATATGCTTAATTAAAGAAAAAAAAGAGTTCTAGTACAGTTGGCTATTGTTTTTAATCCAATTTCATTAGGCATCACTTGCATCTCATCTACATGGTTACAAATATTGTATACTACATGGTTGGATTGAACGGGGACCCATGATCTAAGTCTAATGCTCTATCAGTCGACCACTGAATACTGACAAATTGTATCAAATTAGATTATTTAAAGGATTGTTGAAGTTCAAATGATTAACTTGTACGTATGCCTCATATCGACAGGATGAGTTTAGTTGCCTATTAAATAAAGTTAGATAATTATTTGATCAAAAAGAATGGAAAAATAAAACATTTTACCCACAAATGGGCTCAAAATGGGCAGCCCTGGGAATGCCCATCATGCACATCTGAGTAAAATATACTAAGCGGACAATTGAAAACATACATGGCCCCTGTAGGAAACCCACTTAAAGCCAATTTAAAAGAAACTCATCATTGACTCATTGAAAAACTACAATGGCCCCATGGGAAACCCACTAAAGCCAAGTAAAGAAGCATATCAGTTCCCCATTGAACAAATACACTGGCCCCATTTAGAAAGCCCATGTAATTCCCATGCCCACGTACGCCCATGTACCCACGTGAACCCAAGGGGCCAAACTGACCATTAACTTGGGTAAAACCAATGGGTAGCCCAGATTAAGCCCACATGGGACCAACACCAGTAAGCCCAATAAACACCCAATCATGGGTTGCCCTACATGGGCCCATCAGTAATAGCCCACATGATACCATGGTCCACCATGCCCCAGACAAAACCCACATGGGCCCCATGAGGCATAAATCCATCATGGGTTACCCATTACAACCCACATGGCCCATTAGGAATAGCCACAATAAAACCCATGCCCACTTAGCCCAGCTTACCCACACAAAACCAAATGGGCCCAGCACGGCATGTGGGAGGGGTGGGTTCGAGCCTCGCTTGGTCAAAGTGTTGTGCAATTGGCACACCATTTACGTGTCGTCTTGACACACAGCGCCGGCCCATTGTTGAATTTGGCAAACCTTGGCAAATCTTTCAATGCCCTAGGGAGTTATCAACCACAATCATATCGGCTGGAGGCGTACGGCGGTTCCGTAAAAACTATATCCTGTTTCTAAAATTGAAAAGCGTAAAATTGAAACCAAGCGTTTGAAAATTTCAAGACTGAAATAATACCGAAAGGAATTGTGGGAAAAGGGATGCGGCCCGTAGCGATTGCGTGTTCACTTTTCCGTGTTTGCGAGGGCACCGAAATACACGACACAACAAAGTTCAATTTCGCGATAGGTTTATAGGTTCAGACCCAATTACGATTACTAGGCTATTGAAAACAAAACATAGAACGGACCCTCTATGCAAATATCCATAGAAACCCCACTTCGTAATCCGGAGATATTTGAGATTTAGTTTATTGCAGCATTCGCTATGACGGGACTGATAACGTTAATCTCTCGCGCAGTACTAATTTAGCTAATATCTTTGCAGTCGTGACCACAATACTTACTTTCCGGACCTCCGTAGGCTGAGGGTGGGAAACTCGTCATGGAAGCGTTGATTTGGATTTTTTGTACATGGCGGTACACTGGAGTTTGCGAAAAATTCTTGCGCCTATCGTAAAAAATCGATTTAAGCACCAAAATATTCCAATAAATTTGTCTAGTTAGCTGAATAGTTTATAATATAGGTTTATTTCTGGAAAAAGACGAAAAAACGTGAAAATACGATACATACAAGCCACTTTTCGTACCTTTTCAGCTGGTCAATTCTCGATGCTGCTATCAAGTCATGCCCCACGTCAGGCTTACAAAAACAAGTGATCTAATTGCGTTTTTTTTGTAAGGAACCCATTCTAAATCAGATCGACACCTGATTGATTTCGCGATATCCAAGGGACTCGCGAAACCGGCTTTTTCATTCCTTGTCAAGCTCATCGCAGAAGCCTTTAACATAGCGCTTAGCTGCTAGGGAGTAAAAAGACGTATAGTGACATGTCTAAGAATAGCCGGACAATTAGCGATTGCGGAAACGGTATAGGTGGCGCTGTGTGCCAGCTATACAGATGCTATGGCAGCGTAAATGGTGTTTTGGGCAAGGTTAAGTCAACTGGGAGTGAAATTGGGGAGTTGTTAGGGGGAAATCTTATATCACAATTCTAAGGCTGTAAGTAGTGCGCTAGTGGGACTGACTGCAAACTTAAATGAGACGACAAGATTATGACGATTTCCCATAGCCGCATAATAATAATGGCGGGGACACTTTGCATATTTGTAGAAGGAGCATCTATAAATACATAATTATTATTTTTAGGTGTGCTGGCATACATATTAGATAGTCTTCTATTATTGTTAACATGATGTTTGCAACTAATTCTCATTTTCTTAGGTAAACAAAGAAGTAGAAATGAAACCGTGGTGTTCAATTCAAGGGTAAGGCAATTATGTTGTTAAATCTCACTACCCTTCGCTTGGCCAATAAGGACGGTTGAAAAAAAGTTTTGTGTCTTCTTGACTGAATGTTCAAGGGGGATAAAGCAGTCAGTCATTGTTGCCTTGATGTCTGTTGCCGTCCGGATGTAAATTTATGTGAAAGCGTTGGTACCATTTAAAAGTTGAAGTCCAATTGCCAAACAAATTCGGCCTCATTGATCAATGTGAAAATCTGCTTATGATAATGAAGTCAAAGGCCGCATTCCAAAGTCAAAGGTCATCAGAGGTCAAGGTTGTGAGATGGACTAAATGTTAAAGTGGTGAAAGTTTTTGGATTGACAGCAGGCGACACACGTGAGCCTCGGAGCAATTTTTGTAAATGTTAATGATTATCGGGGTTTTGTAGGTATCTACAGCGTAAGCAAAAATGGACCCTGATCAGGCCCGCCACTTGACAGTAAAGTAACTTATAGCTCAAAATATGTAGATCATGAATTTGTGCAGATTATGCCCATCAACAAACAGGGTCCATTTTACTAGCACTGTACATGTGTTGTTGTGAGCAATACTTCATTTTTAAACGGCATGATGCTGAATATTATTGATAATAAATAGATGATGCACTTGGCGATGATTTATCCACATAAATTTCCATAATATCTGAGTTACATACCAGGGATTCAAGCGTCTCCCAGATGTTAACTACACTCTGGCTGGCAAGCCTCCAAGACCGTCCGCAAAGCACAACGCCTGACATATCTATACAAGATCAACAACGACCAGATTAATATTCCAATAGACAATATTCAACCAAAGACTGAAAGAAATGGGCCGGACATAACCAGCCATTCAAACTCTTTTAGCACTAAGATACTGTGTTGCCACTGAAACTATCATGACTGGAAACAATCTTTTTTTCCTTTTCTCACAAAACCATGGTATCCCAACAATCTAATGATGCTTTCAAACAGCAGCTTCTCTCAACTCTAAGCGTGTCACCTCGTTGCACCCCTTGTTTAAAATTCATGGTTCAGAAGTTTATGAAGGAAATCAAACCAAGTACCAAGTACATAATAGTATTGTCTATGTCATATAATTAATATAACCAGAAAATATACAAGTTGCACCATATCGCATATTATAGAGCGAGACATAAGCGGTTGAACAGAAAATTGTATTGACTTTAATCGAACGTGGAAGGACCAGTAAATGGAATCGCAATCATTAACAAGTGTAGCCGTCGATAGAGTGAGGGTAAATAGGGTCCTAGGACCGTAACAACAAGGGAAAAACATATTTCATGTAAGAATTAAAGGTTTAAAGTCATCTTAGAAAATTCGAATTACATATTCTATGTAAAATTTCACTTGAAAGGAGATTGTCTCCTTTCCCACGCGAAGTTTGAATCTTTTGAAATATTTAGTAGAGGTTACTATAGGTAGGGACCCTTAGGTACAACGTGAGTGAAAACACCTTTTGTGACGGATGTTTCCTGTTCGTTTTTAATAGTATTTTGAGTGTATTCACTAGTGGAAACCTGCCCAGGAACATCTGTCGCCTATGTTAACGGCATTAATTTAAAACGCTCGCTCGAGGTATTCCTCGTTCGTTCGTTCGTGCAAGTCCAAAAATCACAGAGGAAGATCCGTCTTAACCAGCTGATAGTTTCATCAACCGGGTTGATCAGGCCTGAATTCCTCTTGGGGACTATAGACCTCACAGTCACTATGATGTGGCTAATTGGTTTGTGGCTCTCCACAATCGCCAGTGTGGTGATGGTTCTTACTCCGATCTTGTGAAGGAAGTTATTTGTACGACCAACGCCAGTGCTGAGTCTGTTGAGGTTGAACCATGCTTTCATCAAGGTCACAGCCTTTGGGGCGCTAGTGGGCTGTCCACAAACTGCTTTAGGTTCAAAGTAGAGGATGACCATTGCCTAAAACCATCT
>JAMKCH010072018.1:0-12158 GCA_023653785.1 Ophioderma brevispina
CGGATGGAATCAAAAGATTTTCTATTTGACCTTGTTTTTAAATTTAACACAGTAAAGGTCATTGACCTAGTGACCCCAGATGACCATTAATCAAAATTGCATTAAGTAATGTTGTGGGGATGTCAAGCTGCACCACAATATGAGTCAAGTGATATACTATGTAATTTGTAAAAAGGCGAGTAAAAGTGATTGAAATGTAACTAATTATGTATTTTGGACTCTGACCCCTAAATCATGTGTCATATGCCAAAGTCATAATGAACTTTTTGTAGTGCTGATCAAGTCCTACAAGATGACAGCATTCGTTTTTAGTTGAGATTTATTGTAATTCTAGATTTTTTGCATGGTTAAATTTGACCTCTGTGACCCTATACGTGAACTTTGACCACCAATAGAGGTCATGTCAAAGTTTCGTGTATAATGTCCTTGGACCAGTTTTGGTCAATATGGGTGTTCCATGTCTGAGATATTTAGCATGTTACAGAAAGAAGCAAGAAGAAAGAAACCGTTACAGAAAGAAAGACACAGTCGAGTTCTCTCGACTGTGTAAGAAGAGCGCAAACGCCACCGGACTCATTCAAACAAATGCGGGCAACAGGTTTCTAGCGAACATGGGTGCTTTCTGCATGAATTATATCGTGTTTGTGTGTGGATGGGGGGGAGGACCTCAATGGGGGAAGGAGGAGCTAAATAGTTCAGGCAAAATTCTCGAATTACTAATACTCCTTCTTAAAAACACAGTGCCAACATGTTTTATCGAGATCTGGTCGACATTTTGATAGGAAGTAAAAAGTGGTGTCAATGAAAGTGTGAATTTCTGCATTGATATAATATCGGAAAAGCGGCAAAATTGTTAATTTACAACTCCACATCGTTTCAAGATAGACCGCGCAAAACCCTTTATCAGTACGCGGTTCTACAGCCGGAGAGTCATTTGCATAATACTTTGTTATATAGTAAGGCGGTTCAAGTGAAAACTTGGCAAATAGTAGAGGATTTTGAGGCCATTTAGCGTTGATGGAAACGGGTGATTTGGTTACTCCATCACGTGTGATGTCTTTTGCACATGCAAATTTAATTTTGTAGGGGTGTCCCCCTACCACAACCATGAGTCACGTGATTTATAATCTAATCTGTAGAAGTAGTTAGTGATTTTGGAAGTGTAACGTAATTTGAGTATTTTTTCGTGACCCCTAAACCAGGGATCATGGATGGGGTCATAATTTACTTTTATTGACCCTCTCATCAAGTACTACAGGATGGAATAAAAAGATTCCTATTTGACTTGTTTTAAAAATTTTACACACAGTAAAGTGTCAGTGACCGTAGTGACCCCAGAGGACTTTAATCAAAATTGCATTAAGTAACTTTTGGGGGGGATGTCAAGCTGCACCACATATATGAGTCACGTGATCATACTAGTAATTTGTAAAAGGAGTAGTTGATTTGAAATGTAACGTAATTTGATGATTTGGACCTCTGACCCCTAAATCATGTGTCAATGAAAAAGTCATAAGTTATTTTGTAGTGCTGATCAAGTCCTACAAGATGACAGCATTAGTTTTGAGATTTGAGCTAATTCGAGATTTTTTGCATGGTTAAACGTTGTGACCTCTGTGACCCTTCGTGACCTTTGACACCATGGGTCATGGTCAAAAGTTTCTGTGTTATATTGTCCTTGTGACCAGTTTTGGTTATATGGGATGTTCCATGTATGCGATCTTAGCAGTTGACAGAAGAAAGAAGAAGAAAGAAACCGTACAGAAGCAAAACACAGTCGAGTTCCTCTCGACTGTGTAAAAAGAGCGCAACGCCACCGGGATCAATCAAAAAAATGCGGCAACAGTTTCTAGAGACCATGGAGTGTTTTCTGCATGAATTATATCGTGTTTGGGGGTGTGATGGGGGGGAGGACCTAAATGGGGGGAAGGAAGGAGCTAAATAGTTCAGGCAAAATTCTCGTAATACTATTACTCCTTCTTAAAAACACAGTGCCAACATGTTTTATTCGATATCTTGTCGACTATTTGGACTAGGAAGTAAAATTGGCTGTCAAATGAAAGCTGTGAATTTCTGCATTGATAGTAATATCGGAAAAGCGGCAAATTGTTTAATTTTACAAACCCCAATCGTAAGCTAGACCGCGCCACCTTTATCATTCGCGGTCTAGCAGACGACGCAATTTGCCATGATTACTGTGTTAATAGTATAGGGGCGGTTTCAATGTTGAACTTGGCAATAGTAGAATGGATTTGAGGCCATTTCGCGTTGATGCAACGGGCTTGTTTGTTACTCTCAATCACGTCTGATGTCTTTTGCACAAGCAAATTTAATGTTGTAGGGGGTGTTCAAACTACACCCACTCCTGATTCCACGTGATTATACTATTTAAAAATCTGTAGACGTAAGTAGTGAGTTAAGTGTACTTAAATTTGAAGTATTTTTACCTTTGACCCCTAAACCATGGGTCAATGTGATGGGGTCATAATTTCCTTTTATTGAACTCTCATCAAGGACTACAGGATGGAATAAAAGATTTTCTATTTGACCTTGTTTTAAATTTTTACACACATCAGGTCATTGACCTTAGTGGACCCCAGAATGACCTTTAATCAAATTCATTAAAGTAACTGTTGTGGGGATGTCAGCTCACACATTCTGAGTTCACGTGATCATACTATGTAATTTGTAAAGACGTAGTGATTTTGAACTGTAAACTTAATTTGAATGATTTTGGGACCTCTGTACCCCTAAATATGTGTCTATGAACAAGTCATAATTGACTGTTTTGTAGTCTGATTCAGTCCTACAAGAGACAGCATTAGTTTTTGAGATTTGATCTAATTCTAGATTTTTTTGGCATGGTAACTTTGGTGACCTCTTGTGACCCTATCGTGACCTTTGATACCAATCGGGTCATGTCAAAAGTTTCTTCCTGTGCCTTATACTTGTCTTGTGGCCCAGTTTTTTTGGGTCATATGGGATTTCCATGTCTGGGATATTAGCATGTTGACAGAAAGAACGAAGAAGAAAGAACCGTACCGAAGAAAGACACAGTCGAGTTCCTCGCGACTGTGTAAAAAGAGCGCAAACGCCACCGGACTCATTCAAACAAATGCGGCCACCAGTCTAGCGACCATGGAGTGCTTCTGCATGAATTATATCGTGTTTTGTGTGTGTGATGAGGGGGATGTACCTCATGGGGGGGGGGGAAGGAAGCTAAATCGTTCGGCAAAAATCTCGTATACTAATTACTCCTTCTTAAAAACACAGTGCCAACTGTTTTATTCGATATCTTTCGACTATTTGGACGTAGGCAGTAAAATTGGTGTCAATGAAAAGCTGTGAATTTCTGCATTGATATAATATCGGAAAAGCGGCAAAATTGTGTAATTTTTACAAACCCAAATCGTAGATAGACCGCGCAACCTTTCTCAGTACCGGTCTAGCAGACGACGCATTTGCATGATATACTGTGTTATAGTATAGGCGTTCACTGTTAAAATGTGGCAATAGTAGAATGGATTTTTAGGCCATTTCGCGTTGAAGGGAACGGGCTGGTTGTACTCAATCACGTCGATTCTTTTGCACATGCCAATTTAATTTTGTAGGGGGTGTCAACTACACCACATCCATAAGTCACGTGATTATACTATTTAATCTGTAGAAGTAGTAGTGATTTGAAGTGTAACGTAATTTGCAGTATTTTTTTCCTTGACCCTAAACCATGGTCATGTGATGGGGTCTAATTTACTTTTATTGACCTCTCATCCAAGTCTACAGGATGGAATAAAAAGATTTTCTATTTGACCTTGTTTTAAATTTTACACACATAAAGGTCATTGACCTTAGAGACCCCAGACGACGCTTTCATCAAAATTGCATTAAGTACTTTTGTGTGGATGTCAAGCTGCACCACATTTAAAAATATGAGTCCACGTGATCATACTAGGTAATTTGTAAAAGAGTAGTGATTTGAAATGTAACGTAATTTGGATGTCTTTTGACCTCTGACCCCTAAATCATGTGTCATATGACAAACGTCATATTGACTTTTTTGTAGTGCTGACAAGTCCTACAAGATGACAGCATTATTTTGAGATTTAGGCTAATTCTAGATTTTTTGGATGGTTAACGTTGTTGACCTCTGGACCCTCTCGTGACCTTTGAACACCAATCGGGTCATGTAAGTTTCTGTTCTTTATACTTGTCCTTTTGCCAGTTTTGGTCATATGGGACATGTTGCATGTCTTAGATATTAGCATGTTGACCGAAAGAAAGAAGAAAGAACCGTACAGAAGAAAGACACAGTCGAGTTCCTCTCGCCTGTGTAAAAAAAGCGCCAACGCCACCGGACTCAATCAAACAATGCTGCAACATTTTCTAGCGACCATGGAGTGCTTTCTGCATGAATTATATCGTGGTTGTTGTGTGATGGGGGGGGAGGACCTAAATGGGGGTAAGGAAGGAGCTACATAGTTCAGGCAAAAATCTCGAATACAATTACTCCTCTTAAAAACCCAGTGCCAACA
Source organism: Ophioderma brevispina (assembly GCA_023653785.1). Classification (NCBI taxonomy): domain Eukaryota; kingdom Metazoa; phylum Echinodermata; class Ophiuroidea; order Amphilepidida; family Ophiodermatidae; genus Ophioderma; species Ophioderma brevispina. The sequence goes on from JAMKCH010072018.1 coordinate 4,533, forward strand.
GGTTTTATTCGATCTCCTTGTCGACTATTTGGACTTAGGAAGTAAAATTGGTGTCAAATGACAGCTGCTGAATTTTCTGCTTCGAGATAAATATCGGAAAGCGCAAAATTGTTTAATTTTACAAACCCAATTCTGAAGATAGACCGCGCCACCTTTATCAGTACGCGGTCTAGCAGACGACGCATTTGCATGATATACTGTGTTATAGTATAGGCGGTCAATGTTGAAACTTGGCATATAATGGATTTTGAGGCCATTTCGCGTTGATGGCACGGGCTGGTTTTGGTTACTCCAATCACTTCTACTGTCTTTTGCACATGCAAATTTAATTTTGTAGGGGGTGTCAAACTACTCCACATCCATGATCACGTGTTATACTATTTAATCTGAGAAGTAGTAGTGATTTGAAGTGTAACGTAAATTTTAAGTATTTTTACCTTTGACCCCTAAACCTAGTTTCAATGTGATGGGGTCATAATTTACTTTTATTGACCTTCGGTCAATCGATACTACCGGATTGAATAAGAAAAAGATTTTCTAGTTGACCCTATGGTTTTTAAATTTTTACACACAGTAAAGGTCATTGACCCTTAGTAGACCCCAGATGACCTTTATCAAAATTGCTTAAGTAACTTTTGTGGGGAATGTCAAGCTGCACCACATATATGAGTCACGTGATCATTCTATTTAATCTTTGTAAAAGAGAGTAGTGATCTGAAATGTAACGTAATTTGAATGGTATTTTTGACCTCTGACCCCTAAAATCATGTGTCATATGACAAAGTAATAATTGACTTTTTATGTAATGCTGAATCAGTCCTACAGATGACAGCAGTTAGTTTTGATATTTGAGCTAAATTCTAGATTTTTTGCAATGTTACGTTGTTGACCATCGTGACCCTATCGTGACCTTTGACACCATCGGGTAATGTTCAAAAGTTTCTGGTGCTTATACTTGTCCTTGTGACCATATTTTGGTCAATATGGAATTTTCCATGTCTAAGATATTAGCATTTCTGACAGAAATAAAGAAGAATAAAGAAACCGTACAGAAGAAAGACACAGTCGAGTTCCTCTCGACTGTGAAAAAAGAGCGCAAAGGTGGCCACCCGTACTCAAATCCAAACCAAAATGCCGGAACAGTTTCTAGCGACCATGGAGTGACTTTTCCTCTGCATTATTATATCGTGTATTTGTGTTGGGATGGGGGGGGAGGCACCAAAATGTTGGGGGGGAGGAAGGAGCTAAATAGGTCAGGCAAAATCTCGATACTAATTACTACTCCTTCTTAAAACACAGTGCCACATGTTGTTTTAGGTGATATCTTGTGGACTACTAGGACTTAGGAAGTAAAATTGTGTCAAATGAAGCTAGTATTTCTGCATTGATAAAATATCGGAAAAGCGGCAAAATTGTTTAATTTTACAACCCAAACTCGTAAGATAGACCGCGCAACCTTTATCAGTAACGCGGTCTAGCAGACGACGCATTTGCATGATATACTGTTTATAGTATAGGCGGTTACAAATGTGAACTATGGCAATAGAAAATGATTTGGCAGGCCATTTTCGCGTTGATGGAACGGGCTGGTTTTGTTACTAAATCACGTCTGATGTCTTTTTGACACATGCAAGTTTAATTTTGGTAGGGGTGCTCAAACTACACCACATCCATTCAGTCAACGTGATTATACTATTTATCTGTAAGTCGTAGTGATTTGAAGTGTAACGTACTTTGAAGTATTTGTACCTTGAGACGCCTAAACCATGGGTCATGTGATGGGTGTCATATTTACTTTTATTGACCTCTCATCAAGCACGACAGGATGGGAATAAAGATTTTCTATTTTGACCTTGTTTTAAATTTAAACACACGAGTAAAGGATCTTGACCTTAGTGACCCCAGAATGGACCTTTAATGCAAATTTGCATTAAGTAACTTTTGTTGAGGGTGTCAAATCATGCACCACATATATGAAGTCACGATGATCATACTATTAATTTGTAAAAGGAGTAGTGATTTGAAATGTACGTAATTTGATTGTATTTTGACCTCGACCCCTAAAATCATGGTCCTATGACAAAGTCATATATGACTTTTTTGTAGTGTTAATCAAGTCCTACCACTGATGACAGCAGTACTGTTTGAGATTTGAGCTAATTCCTGATTTTTTGCAGGTTAAACGTTGTTTTGACCCTCTGTGACCCTATCGTGACTTTGACACCAACGGGTCCAAGTCACAAGTTTCTGTGCTTATACTTGTCCTTGTGACCAGTTTGGTCAATATGGGATGTTCCATGTCCTAAGATATAGCATGTTGACAGAAAGAAAAGAAGAAGAAGAAACCTGTACAGGTAAAGACACAGTCGGGTTCCTCTCGACCTAGTGGCAAAAGGAGCGCAAACGACGCCACCGGACTCAACAAACAAATGCGGCAACAGTTGCCTATCTATTCTAGTCGACCATGGAGTGCTTACTGCCTGAATTATATCGTGTTTGTGTGTGTGATGGGGGGGAGGACCTAAAGGGGGGGGGAGGAAGAGCTAAATAGTTCAGGAAGGCAAAAATCTCGTATACTAATACTTACTCCTTCTTACACAACACAGCGTGCCAACATTTCTTATTTCGATATCTTTGTCGACTATTTGGAATTAAGAAGTAAAATTGGTGTCAAATGAAACTGTGATTTCTGCATTGATATAAATATCGGAAAGCGGGGCAAAATTGGTTATTTAATTTTTAACAAACCCAAACTCGTAAGCATAGACCCGCGCCAACCTTAATCAGTACGGCGGTCTAGCAGACGACCGCATTTTGCATGATATACTGGTGTTATCGTATAGGCGGGTTCATGTTGAAAACTTGGCAAATAGTAGAATGTGGAGTTTGATGCCATTCTGTTCCGCGTTGATGGAACGGCTGGTTTTGTTACTCATCACGTCTGATGTGTCTTTTTGCACATGCAAATTCAATTTGTAGGGGGTGTCAACCTACACCGACATCCATGAGACACGTGATTATACTATTTAATCTGTAGAAGTAGTAGTGATTTTGAAAGTGTGAACTTACATTTGCAAGTAATTTTTACCTTTGACCCCTAACCCACGGTCATTTGGATGGGTTCAATATTTACTTTTATTGACCTCTCATCAAGTTACTTACAAGGATGAATAAAAAGATTTTCTATTTGACCTTGTTTTTAATTTTATTTAACACACAAGTACAAGGTCATTAGACTTAGTGACCCCAGATGAACCTTTAATCAATTACGTTACTTTCAAATGCCCTACTCCTTTACAATTACATGTAGATCACGTGACTCATATATGTGGTGGGCAGCTTGCATGCCCCCCAAAAGTTAACTTGATGCAATTTTGATTGAAAGGTCATCTGGGTCACTAAGGTCAATGACCTTACTGTGTGTAAAATTTAAAACACGGTCAAATAGAAATCTTTTTATTCCATCCTGTTATTACTTGATGAGAGGTCAATAAAAGTAATCTATGACCATCACATGACCCATGTTTTAGGGGTCAAAGTAAAAATACTTCAAATCAACGTTACCCTCAATCACTACTACTCTACAGATATAAATGTATATCACCGTGACTCTGGGATGTGGGTGTAGTTTGACACCCCTACAAATACTAAATATGCATGTGCAAAAGACATCAAGATCGATGTATTGAGTAACAAAACCGCCCGTTCCATCAACGCGAAATGTGCCTCAAAAATCCATGCTAACTATTGCCAAGTTTCAACATTGAACGCCTATAACTTCTACCATCAGTATATCATGCAAATGCGCTCGTCTGCTAGACCGCGTACTTATATAGGTGGCGCGGTTTTTCTTACGATTTGGGTTTGTGAATTGAAACAATTTTCCGCTTTTCCGATAATATCATGCAGAAATTCCAGCTTTTCATTTGAACACCAATTTTACTTCCTAATCCAAATAAGGTTTCCGACAAGATATCGAATAAACATGTTGGACTGTGTTTTTTAAGGAGTAATTAGTATGAGATTTTGCCTGACTTAGTCTCCTGTCCTCCCCCCCCATTTATTCCTCCCCCCCATCACACACACAAACACGATATAATTCAGGCAGAAAGCACTCCATGGTCGTCTAGACACTGTTGCCGCATTTGTTTTATTGAGTCCGGTGGCGTTTGCGCTCTTTTTCCACAGTCGAGAGGAACTCGCCTGTGTCTTTCTGTACGGTTTTCTTCTTCTTCTTTCTTTCTGTCACACGCTAATATCCTCAGACTGAACATCCCCATAATTGCCCAACTGGATCACCAAGGACAGTATAAGCACAGAAACGTTTGACATGTCCCGATTGGTGTCAAAGGTCACGATAGGGTCACAAAGGTCAAAAAAGGTAAAAAAAATAAAAAAAATCTAGAATTACTCAAATCTCAAACTACTGCTGTCATCTTGATAGGACTTGATCACACTACAAAAAAGTCAATTGTGACTTTGTCATATGACACAGATTTAGGGGTCAGAGGTCAAATCATCAATTACGTTCATTTCAAATCACTACTCCTTTTACAAATCTACATAGTAATGATCACGTGACTCATATATGTGGTGCAGATTGACATCCCCCACAAAAGTTTGCTTAAGCAATTTTGATTAATGGTCATCTGGGGTCACTAAGGTCAATGACCTTTACTCTTGTTAAATTTAAAACAAGGTCAAATAGAAAATCTTTTTTTGTATTCCATCCTGTATTACTTGATGAGAGGTCAATAAAAGTAAATTATGACCCCATAACACAACGACCCATGGTTTAGGGTCCAAGCTAAAAATACTTCAAATTACGTTCCACTTCAAAATCACTACTACTTCTAACAGATTAAATGTATAAATCACGTGACTCATGGATGTGTGTAGTTGACACCCCCTACAAAATTACTTTGCATGTGCAAAAGACCATCAGACTTTATTGAGTAACAAAACCGCCGTTCCATCCACCGCGAAAGGGCCTCAAAATCCATTCTACTACTGCCAAGTTTCAACATTGAACCGCCTATAATAATAACACAGTATATCAAATGCAATGCATCGTCTGCAGCCCGCGTACTGATAAAGGTTGCTGCTGGTCTATCATTACAACGATTTGGGTTTGTAAAATTAAACAATTTTGCGCGATTCGTTTCATTCACTGCAGAAATTCACAAGCTTTCATTTGAGCACCAATTTTACTTCCTAATTCCCAAATCGTCCGACAAGAATATCGAATAACACATGGTGGCACTGTGTTTTTTAAGAAGGGAATTAGTATTACGACAGATTTTTTGCCGAACTATTTAGGCTCCTTCTTCCCCCCCCATTTAGGTCCCTCCCCCCCCATCACACACACAAACAATATAATTCAATGCAGAAGAACTCCATGTCGCTATAAACTGTTTCCGCATTTGGGTTTGATTGAGTCCGGTGGGCGTTTGCGCTCTTTTTAACACAAGTCGAGAGGAAACTCGACTGTGTTCTTTCTTCTGTACGTTTCCTTTCTTCTTCTTTCTTTCTGTCAACTGCTAATATCTTAGACATGGAACATCCCCTATTGACCAAAACTGGTCACAAACAAGTGATAAAGCACAGAAACTTTGACATGACCCGATTGGGTGTCCAAGGTCACGATAGGTCACAGAGGTCAACAACTTAACCATGCAAAAAATCTTGAATTGCTCAAATCTCACAAACCTAATGCTGTCATCTTGTAGGACTTGATCAGCCCACTAAAAAAGTCCATTATTACCTTTGTCCATATGACACATGATTTAGGGGTAAGGTCAAAATACATCAAATTCTTTTAACATTCAAATCATACTCCTTTGACAAATTACAAGTATGATCACGTTACTATATATGTGGTGCAGCTTGACATCCCCACAAAAGTTTACTTAATGCAATTTTTGATTAAAGGTCATCTGGGGTCACTAGTTCATGACCTTTACTGTTGTAAAATTTAAAACAAGTCAAATAGAAAATCTTTTATTCCCCCCCGGGTGGGGGGGGGGGGGGGGGGGGGGGGGGGGGGGGGGGGGGGGGGGGGGGGGGGGGGGTGGGGGGGGGGGTGGGGGGCTGGGGGGGGGGGGGGGGGGGGGGGTGTAGTACTTGATGAGAGGTCAATAAAAGTAAATATGACCCCATTCACATGAAACAGGTTTAGGGCAAGGTAAAACTTCACCAAATTACGTTACACTTCAAATCACTACTACTTTCTACAGATTAAATAGTTATCACGTACTCATGGATTGGTGTAGTTTGACACACCCTACAAAATTAAATTTGCATGTGGCAAAGACATCAGAACGTGATTGATTAAAAACAGCCCGTTCCATCAACGCGAAATAGCCTCAAAATCCCATTCTACTATTGCCAAGTTTCAACATTGAACGCCCTATACTATAACACAGTAATATCATGCCAAGCGTCGTCTGCTAGACCGCGTACTGATATAGGTGACGCGGTCTATCTTACGATTTGGGTTTGTAATTAACAATTTTGCCTTTTTCCGCTCTTATATCCATGCAGAAATTCACAGCTTTCATTGGCACCATTTTAATCTTCCTAAGTCAATAGTCGACAAGATATCGAATAAAACATGTGCACTGTGGTTTTAAGAAGGAGTAATTAGTATTACGCGATTTTTGCCCTGAACTATTTAAGCTCTTCCCCCCCCCCCCATTTAGGCCCCCCCCACCATCACACACACAACCACGATATAATCATGCAGAAAGCACTCCATGGTCGCTATAAACTGTTGGCCGCATTTGTTTTGATTGAGCCGGTGGCCGTTTGCGCTCTTTTTACACAGTCGAGAGAACTCGACGGTGTCTTTCTTCGTCGGTTTCTTTCTTCTTCTTTCTTTCCGTCAACATGCTAATATCTCTGACATGGACCTCCCATAATTGACGCAAAAAGGTCACAGGGAAAGTATAAGCACAGAAACTTTTTGGACATGACCCATTGGGTGTCAAAGGTCACGATAGGGTCACAGAGGTCACACTTAACCATGCAAAAAATCTAGAATTAATCTCAAATCTCAAACTAATGCTTGTCATCTTGTAGGACCTTGATAAGCACTACAAAAAAGTCAATTATACTTTGTATATGACACATGATTTAGGGGTCAGAGGTCAAAAATACAATCAATTACGTTACATTTCAATCACTACTCCTTTTTACAATCATAGTAATGATCACGTGCCTCATATATTTGTGCAGCTTGACATCCCCCACAAAGTTACTTAATGCATTTTGATTAAAGTCATCTGGTCACTAAGGTCCATGACCTTCACTGTGTGTACATTTTAAAACCAGGTCAATAGAAAATCTTTTTATTCCCTCCTGTAAAGTACTTGATGAGAGGTCAATAAAGTAAATTATGACCCTCACATGACCCAGGTTTAGGGGTCAAAGGTCCAAAACTTCAAATCACGTTACACTTCAAACCAACTACACTTCTACAGATTAAATAGTTTAATCACGTGACTCATGGACGTGGTGTAGTTTAGACACCCCTACAACTTAAATTTTTGCATGTGCAAAAGACATCAGACGTGGTTGATTAACAGAACAAGCCCGTTCCATCAACGACAAATGGCCTCAAAATCC
>JAMKCH010072019.1:0-19670 GCA_023653785.1 Ophioderma brevispina
CGACAAAAATGTCCCCAATAGTAATCGTAAGGAAGGGTAGCCAAATGAAACCAAATTCTCATTGATGGCTACTTTCCACATCAAAATGGGAATTATGAGTGAAGCTTCTGAGGATTTACTGCACCGTTCCGTATCCAGTTTTCTCTTCTTTGGCCTTTTTTCGCTACAGTTTGGTGAGTAGTATTTCGAACTTCTTCAGTCTTATCAACTCTTCAAACATTTTGTTCATAATGGACAATTATTTGATATTCACATACTGAAGGTTTATCCTTTGTATTGGTACCGTATGTGACTGATCAGTTTGTAATTAAAAAGTGTGAATTTCAAACTTTTACACGAACGTAAGGCTCACTACACGTTTAGAAAATTCACTACACGTTTAAACGTACACGTCAGCAAACCTTTCTAACTTTTTTCAGTATTATTTTAATGCTGAAGTCAAATTTCACCAAACTTACCCGCCATCAGTGAAAAGTAAAGTTACAAGTTCCAATGCTTCTTCTAGCAATGGTTTCCGACTTTTACAGAGACAGGGAAATCCCGTTTACCCAAATTCTTGACGTGAGTGGAGCGACTTCGGCATTATACACCGCGTTAACACGGCCCCAATTATGTGTGCTTCAATACAGAGGATCTACAAAAAAGGTAAATTAAAAATGACAGCGCAATGGAAGCTCCCACATTGATTCGTCGGTTTTGAGATCTTTGGATATTCAACTGCCTTTATTTTGGGATTAACCATAACTAGGTAAAGTACCAACACATTTTATGTCAAGGATGATATTTATGATCGAATGCCAAAGCCGGGTAAACCGATTACGAACGATTTATGGTGCAAGAATTGCAATTCCGTGGAAGCGCCAAATTCGGCAGTCGATAACTTGTTATGACCGGTAAAACGTTTAAACGAACGGAAATACCAGGACCGTGTAAAGGATAGGAAATTAAAACGGTAACTCCGTCTAGCTAGCGTATTGCAAGGTGGCGGATTTAAGGAACAGGGCCCTTCAGCAGTTAAGGTGGGGCCCCTTTAGCATTCAAGAAGCAACACAATATCGCACTTAGTGCGACTAAGGTGTGTACGAGGGGGGCCCTGAGAGCACTATTTTAGGGGGCCCTGTCAGCAGTGCTGACACTGCGGACTCTAAATCGCCACTGCATCTGCGAAGTCTGCGATGAAGTATGAACCCCCTTTAAAGCATATAGACTCTGCCAGCTGGGTCTCCTGAAGTGCAGCGATGTTCATGCTGCAGAGGCCAAGACAGTGAGTGGGTGATGACAGCAGTTTTTTTTGCAAGTTGTTTGATTAAGCCAGTGGTTGTGTGGGTGTGTGGGTGTGTGTGTGGTGCATGTGTAGATATCAGTAACAACATACCACTACCTTGTGTCTTATAGTGTCATTGAAGATATTTATTTCATTCACTACATCTGATACATATACATCATTCACTAACATGTTAGCGGAAGGAAGCCCACTTTTAGAAGCTGTGGAAACCGTAGTTCTGGTAACCAAAACAAGAGGTCAACATTATCTTTTAACACTACTCGTCATCATCTACTGACCTCTGGTTTTGGTACCGGGTATACGGGAAATGTACATATAACCAGAGCAGTCAAAATTTGCGAAGTGCACGCCTTTTACTGCTGTACACTTACCTAAAAAAACTATATTGTCCAAATAACACCTCCACTTGTGTGGCTTAGATAGTCGTCCATCAACACTGTCCCAATTTCATTTTTGATATCAAAAATTATAATACAAATTTATTTAAAATGAAGGGGCCTTCCGAAATTACTCGAGAGAAGTTTTCACTCAAAGATGTTGACATTCCCAATTTTTGACCTTTGCTGGTAAGGTAGCTAGAGCTATACCACGGGCGTATTGAACTCAAAAAGGAACGCGATTTCATTGCTATTTGGTTGTTTGGAGTTGATTGACGTGTATGGCGTTTGCTTTATGATTGAACGTGTATCTTTTCCCAGCCGTTTACGAAAATAAATGGGCATCGTCATATCGCGAAAGGTGGTATTGTGATTTTTCGCCCCATATTTTTACTAAGTAAAATAATAACTTCAAAATTGCAGAGGTGCCTGATTCTAGTATAAAACAAACAGTGGCAAATAACCATAATCAGACCTTACAAATGGGGGTGGGGTGGCGGTAAGGAATCAGAAAGAATTTTTCTGAGGGGACAAATTTGGATCATTCTCCGTAAGCACTAGGTATTTCTCGGGGGGGGGGGGGGGGGGGGGGTTCTCACATCGGGATGACGTATGGGTATGTCGCCGCCTCCAAGGCCCTCATTTTAGGACCATTTTCAGTTCCAGGACCCTACTTTTTCTGTCCAAAGCTATATTCTCCACTTTTTTTTTTTTTTTTTTAAAAGCAAAAAGTAGCTATGTTACAAAAAATCAAAAATTAAATCAATTTTTTAATTTTTTGTTGGAAACCTTCAACTAACAGTAAAACTACCTGTTAAAAAATTGCTTTTGATAAAGTTAATTTCATCTCATCTCCGTGGACATTTAGATTTTACGAAGCCCCATAGGGGACATATAAAATATCTGTTTTGGATAAATCTGTTCCACAGTTGCAATATGTACCACAGTTGCAATATGTTCGCACAGTTTGCAATATGTTCCCACAGATTGCAATTGCAAACTGTGTGAACAGATTACGTAATGTGCTCCCACAGATTACGTAATGTTCCCACGGATTGCCAATCTGTTCCCACAGATTACGGAATCTGTTGCACAGATTGCAATTTGTTCCACAGATGGCAATCTGTTCGCACAGTATGCAATTGTTCCACAGATTGCAATCTGTTCCCACGATTGCAATCTGTTCGCCAAGTTTGCAATCTGTTCCCAAGATTACGTAATCTGTTCCACAGATTGCAATCTGGTTCCCACAGAGTATGTTAATCTTACACAGAGGGCAAATCGTGCGAACAGATTGCAAACTGTGGGAACAGGATTGCAATCTGTGGCCACAGATTGCAATCTGTGGGAACAGATTACATAAACTGTGGAAACAGATACGTAATCTGGGGGAAACAGATTGCATTACAATCTGTGGAGAACCAATGCAAAACTGTGGGAACAGATGACAAACTGTGGGAACAGATTACAAAACAGATATTTTAACTATGTCCCCTATGGGGCTCGTAAGATTTCCTTTCAAAATCATACGCCCGTGGATAGATCCCCGGGAGATTAGCTACCTGGCAATGGATATGATGACATGATGCACACACAACTGTTTATTTAAATTGTGAGTAGCCCAAATAGTTTTCTTAGTTTAAAAACAAATACCCTCCTTTGTCCATCAGAAAAAAGATGATCTTTTATACTTCTCTGCTCCAAACTAGCCACCAAAAAAAATCTTGATTTTATCTTACTATAAAACGACTGGCCGTGATACTACGTGAGTTTCACAATGTCCTGGCCGACACCCACCCCATGCGAACACGTTTGAAGTCGGTTCAACACTCCAACAATAACCAAAAACTATACTCGTAAGGTTGTCACGTGTATGACCCTGGTATATGACCAGGGTGTGACCCTTAACCTGTATATTGCTTATCCGGTTGGGACTAAGACGAAAAATGGGATTCTCATGCTTCCCAAAATTCGGCCTCCCAAATCGTTATTGGTGCTTTTTTTTTCAAGCCTGAAAATGCAGCATATGGCAGAGAAGGTATGTGAGATTTTCGTATCATAGAAAGAAAATTAATGGGGTAACTGCTTCTTTTGTTGTTGTAAATTGAGGAGGAAATACTCGTTTTGTATTCGTTCAGTCTATTGCGAATGGTTTCGTTCTGAAACCAGAGGGCCGTTCATGAATGTCACTGATTAAGAATGGCGACCCTCTGTTTCAGTTACTGGAACTAGTGGAAACCGGAGGAGAAAGAAAACCTGCAAGGCCGAGTAATAGACTGGAAACCAAAAGCAAATGAAAATGCAAAGCCCAAATCGGGGTCAAAATGGGACCCACAGGGTGTGAAGTGAGGGAAGGCCCACTGCTCTAAACCCTACACCTATCGATGTGTGTCCTCAGCTTTGCTCAGTACAAACCCTCAGGACACCACAAGGACAGACATAGGAGTGCATATAGCAGCATGTTTTGTTGACCACTATTTTTTTTTCTTGTTCACTTGATTTGGACAGGAGTAAAGTAAAGTTAAGAGTAACAATACTTGAATACAAGACTGTAATTACTGGACACTAATGTAATAAGATTAGCCATGAATTGAGAGATGGTCATTCAAGGCATGCCATTTCACATATTTTTGATAGTTTTTATCAACAACCTATCAAACAGTGTGAATGATTGGCAGTGCTGCTTGTTTATGACTGTGTGATCATATATTTGCAAAACCTCTTCCTGATTTTTAGGTAATTTAACACACTTGTGTAATCAGATTATGGACAATTTGGACTTAGTAGTCACTTGTAACTAAAAGTGATTTAGGTTAATTTTCACTCATTTTTTACTATTTTTGAGGCAATTAAAGCATGAAACAAACCAATATGGGCCAAGAGGCTTTTCACGAGTAATGATTGTACAGATCCGATCAGTTATATCGGTATCGAGACCGAATTGGTCAGATGGACCAGGCTATTAGTGATCGGAAAATCTCCCCTAGTACCGATCGACCCCCTCCGATCATTTCAAACACTAACAGGACTTTGTAGAAATATTACGAAAACGAAACAAAAAAAATAACAATAACAATGTGTAGTACTAATATTTAAAGTAAATACCTCGGTGAAAACATGCAATTAAGACGCATAATTACATAACAAAACCGTATAGGCCAGGCATATATACGAATAGCAAGTAAAACAAGATGACTTCCTTAAATTGTGTGTGTGTATTATGATATGGAAAAGTCCTACACGTGCTCTTCAAAAATAATCGGTATCGGATCGGTATCAGGCGAAATCGTTTGCAAAAATATCGGTTCGGCCGATACCGGGATAAAAACGTTAGATCGGGGGACATCACTATTCCGAGTATGATCAAAGATCCAGATATGGAATTTTTTAAATGTGTTTAGTTCTGTGAGCATAACCTTAAAATTGTTTTTATTTCGTTTAACATTTGGACATTATGGTATATCAGCTACGTAAAGGTTATGCCGCTGTACATGGGACTTGGTATCAACAATTAAGCAAAATGGCAAAAGTTTACAAGTCATCTGACCCATGTCAAAGGATTTTTTTCAAACTTTTACCTCACACAGGATCGACAATACTTACAGAACAAGAATCCACACGTTGGTTTGTTGACCAACAAACGAACGCGTGTCGACCTTTGACCCGTTAAACTCCGAAACTGGCCACCACTCACTCATGACAGTTTTAGGGTGTAAATGATATTCTACTGTTGAAAATCCTCAATCGTCTTTTTTCGCCGTTGGATAGTGAAAAAACAAGTGTGATTCTTGTTCTGTGGTATGTAAGATGCTACAGGAGTCAGGTTGAGGTTAAGTTTGAAAAATCTTGCCGATTTTGTCAGAGGACTGTAAATTTAAATTTGCCATTTGCTTATTGTTGAGACCAAGTCCATGTACAGCGGCATAACCTTTACGTTAGCTGATAAACGAGAATGTCTCAAATGTTAAAAGATGAATGAAAGACAAAAAGGTTATGCCCAGCAGAACTAGGGAAAACCCATGGATTCCATCATGTATCTAAACACCCCAATAAGCGTGTCAGGAAAAAAAGTGGGTCAAATGGGTCAAGGTTACAGAAACTCTACCACTTTCTCCTTTATTGTATGATATTAGGAAGAGGCAAATTCAGTATTTTGTGAAAATTTTGACATACCAGTAGTAAAAATATAAAAGCGATTTAGTCAAGTTTCACTAATACTTAATATTATTAGGAAATAACAGGCATGTAAACCAGTTAACTCACAGGGTCATTGGTAATTGTTTTTATAACTTAGGTTTTTTCAATATTCCATGGATTTGATCAATGTAGCTATTTATGAACACTTTAGCTGTAATTTGTAACCTTAAAAGAATCACTACTGGTTGTTGAGGACAATATTACAGAACCAGAGCAAATCCATGGGTTCCTAAACCACTCACCTCCTGAAACTGTTTTGACAATACACACATGGTCCAGGTTTGGTTGGTTTACATGCTATGAATGCCTCAGGACTAGTAATCTGAGTTTTAATCAATTTTATTTTCAAGATACTAAATCAGCGTGCTCATGTTCATAAACCAAATCAAGAAAGTGGTTTTGTACATTGTAAATATCATGACATCCCCATCCCACAAACAGCATTTCCCATTTTGTGACTTAGTTTCAGGGTTAACTTGTGACAATTGATCATAAGGTGTGTGAAATGGGAAAATAGGATGCATCAATGGACTTCCATCCTAAACTCATTTAGTGGTGTAATATTAATTATATAATGTTGTTTTCCAGTTTAGTTTTTAAAATTGGAGTACTACAAATGAAAGTCAATACTGTTAAGAAAACATGCTACTACACAATTGCTATGTGGTTGAGGGTCGGGTTAGGAGAAAAGGCCAAAGCTGATGAGCTACAGTTGATGGTTGTAGCGACAATTGATGATGAATATAATCTGCAGTGGGCTTAGGGGATTCGAACATGCAAGGCATCTTTATCCTCTCAGGCATCAGACTTTTAAATATATGTTGTAAAAATGATTTAAAAAAAAAAAAAGGAAATGAAAAGTCAAAAACTCAAAACATGGCAATAAAATTTGGTAAAACACTAATATACAATTGTAATTTCGAACAACTATTCATTGATGCGGTCCGCTGTCCCCTGCCATGATAATGATAGGCAATTGAAACCGACGTATATATAAGTTAATTCATTGATTCTTGGTGACAAATGCTTGATGCTCAGGAGAAGAACTCCCTGGCACTGACATCAGCCCACTGAGGCACTCCCAAGCAATGACAGGCTGGAAGTGGAAGCAATTTCAGACAAGCAATGGATATGTGGCCTTGCCCTTGTGATAAACACAACAGGACCAAAAGAGTGCACCATATTTCCATATTCCGATTTTCTATGAATGGGCACAAAGCGAGATTGACGCGTAGCGGTTTGTAGTCATTTAGTACCGTACGTCTCATCAAGATGTAGATGCTTGATGCGGTACAAGTGCAACACAGAGCTCGGTGAATGTAAATGCCTGCATTGATTGTTGCATAATAATTCTGCTTGGTCTCGAATCACGGACAGGAAAACATTCCCCTTTTGTAGAACACGGAACAAAATACACTAACCTTATCTGTCGTTAGCACGAAGTTGGTTATCCACTGTCTGTTCGTTCTCATCCGTACCGTGCATGTATAGAATCGAAAAGAAGAAAGGTATTTCAGTATTATTTTACCACCCCCACATATTCAGCAATCATCCATGACAAATTGACCCGATCAACTCACGGTTGTAGCGCAACCCTGTCAGTGTAAGGGGAATGCCCCCCATTTTGAAATGACTTCCTTATAGAAGGGTTTTAAAATCTGTTTAATTTTATTTTTAAATTATAAATACATAAATAATAATTTCTAAAAATGTTTCAGTTAATATTAACAGAATAAAATGACGTAGGATACGAAAGTATTGATTTAATCTAACTTGGATAAATAAATACTTGAACAGGTCATTAATGCGCATGCTCAGTTACCTTAACAAACAGACTCGCGCCGAAAGAGCAATCAATTCTGGATTTGTCATTGTTTCGTTAGGGAACAGAATTAAAACGTAAAAATCAAATAGATCTTTGTAAAACAGCAAAATGCCACCCATCAAAGGAAAGGTCAAGGTAGAGTAAATTTTTTAAGGGCCATTCATATGGTGAACTTTCACTTAAGTTAGCCTGGGTTCCAAGCATTCAGGTGTTGTTTTTGTTAAAAAATAGTGTCCCAGTTGTGAATTGGCACACATATACAGTTCCTGCAATGTCGTCTGGGCCATAATTGCTTGGAACAAAACGCGCGCGTTGATCCGTTGCGTGTAACTGCGTCTAAGTGCAACACGATGGCGCGCAGTTTTGGCGGGGGAAGGAAAGCGGGCCGTACGTTTTAACTGTCCAAGTCTGAAATTATGAGGAGTACAGACTATAGGTCAACGGCTCACCTAGGAAGGAAAACTACGGTGCCAACGAGGGCGGGACGACGCCCGAGGGTGAAGCAAATGCTCTAATGGGCGGGAAAGTTGTAGTTTAAATTTACCTCCTATTTGATACCAAACAAGATGCATGAACTTCTTATCTAAAATTTATTCCACAGCACCAGTAGAAAATAGTGTATCTATCTGTACGTTTTGGTTAAAGAAAGTTTCCCATGTACAACCGTATTGCCCTAGAAAATTCCCGTCGACTGACCCCGTCTCGCATAGTCCTCTAGAAGGACACTAGCCTCGTTCACTACCTGTGTTCAATCAACCTGTGACCTAGCCCTACAGCGTCTGGTGGC
The DNA here is from genome assembly GCA_023653785.1 of Ophioderma brevispina. Classification (NCBI taxonomy): domain Eukaryota; kingdom Metazoa; phylum Echinodermata; class Ophiuroidea; order Amphilepidida; family Ophiodermatidae; genus Ophioderma; species Ophioderma brevispina. Next base: position 8,472 of record JAMKCH010072019.1, read on the forward strand.
GAGGTCGTGGGAAAACGACGGAGTCCTTCTAGATGGAATACATGGAACCAGCGTAGTAAGCCGTGAGTCGGCGTTGTGATCCGCACTGGAAGACATTTTAGGGCTTTGAGAAGCAATTCTTCGTTGGATTTTGGACATGAGAAGAGGACAAAAACATATGCCGTGATTAAGTTGAATATTCGAACTCAGGATAGTCTCAGGTATTGAAGAATGCCGTTTCGAGGGTCAATTTACTTCAATATAGGGTGGAATAGGCGCGATAAAAAAAATTTTCGCAGGACCTAATTCATTTGTCTGTTAATTAAAATTACTAAAACAATTTGGAAGACACTTTTCCCAGACCTCGCGCCGCGCGCTGGAGGTCTGGTTCTGAACGGGACGAGTACAGACTGCTTAGTTCTCGCACTTTCGTAACGCTAGCCTATGGTAGCCACCTCGACCAATTTAGCCGTTGGGTGTATGCTCCACTGAGACCGACATTCCGGTTGCTTTGCGCAATATTTCTTCATGGACAATTGGTTTTCCCCCCAGGTCTTACGTGAGTGTGACTTTTAGAATAGCTGACAATCAAAACTACTTCCAAACATCCCTATGCGAAGTATCTTTGAAGTTTCTTTTCCACGTGGCTTGTTGATGGGCCAAACGCTGGCGTATTTTTAAGATATTAAACGATCGTATGTCTCGTGAAGGTTGAAGGTTGGGATCGACGAATTGATACAGCGGCCCAAGGATTGACGGCACATGTTGTAGTCATTGGAACTAGGTTTTATCGTTATTAGCTCCTTTAGCCCACGTGGAGGTCCAAATGTGAAAAGGACAACACACCACCAGCAGGAGGTTCGCCCCGCCCGCTGACTTGATGACGAGTACGAAAATGACCTCGTTCCCAGTGTCATATATCATAGACCCTTACCCGATGTTTTACTGGCATATCTTTTAACTTATTACTCTGGATAATAATTGGTGAATGATCGAACAATTTGCTAATGTGGCGTAAATAGTCGCAATGCTCTTGTTAATGAACAGCGCGAAACACAACGATTTTGAAAATTAGAACCCTGCGATACGGCCCGTGTACAGGTTCGCCACAAGCTGGTATGCGTCCACGCTTAGTTCAACAATTATTACGGCGACGACCCTATAGTAATGAACATTCGTAAACACAGCCATTTCAAACAAAGCAGCCCAAATATGGAGGAACAGCTGAACTGAACTGTATTGAGGGTGTACTTGTGTTAAAACACCGTAAGTTTTCCTTACTGTTGTTTATTAAACCAATTTAACCCTAATACTAATGAAAGTAGTTCTGGAAGATCAAATAAATCATGTTGTGTTTAAACGGTTGTTTTATTTTAATTAAAACATACGCAATACTTGCGGGTTTGTTTGTTGATTGGTCAGCCCGAGTGAACACACGCAGGAACAACACACCCGGGTAAACGCTGTACAATGTTTAAACCCGAGGCGCAGCGATAAGGAATAAACCCCAGCTGGCGTGGGGGAACTGATGACAGGATCATGGCAACGATGATTATTAGATATAGTTGATGAGAGAGAAAGAGGAGGAGAGAGAGATGGGAGAGAGAGAGGGAAGAGGAGAGAGGGAGAGATGGAGAGGAGAGATGAGAGAGGAGAGAGAGGAGAGAGAGAGGAGAAGAGGAAGGGGGGAGAGGAGAGAGGAAAGAGAGAGAGATAGAAGAGAGAGGAAGAGAAGAGAGAGAGAGAGAGAGAGGAAGAGAGAGAGAGAGAGGAGAGAGAGGAGAGAAGAGAGAAGAGAGAGAGAGGAAAGATGGAGAGAGAGAGAGATAGAGAAGAGAAGAGAGGAGATGAGAGAGAAGAGAGAGAAGGAGAGGAGAGAGAGAAGAGAGAGAAGAAGAGATTAGGAATGAAGAGAGAGCGGAAGGAAGAAGAAGTGAGAAGGAAGGAATGAGTAGTAAGATAGATATATTATATATAGAGAGTAGATATATAGATAGTTAAGAGGTGGTACAGAGAGGGGGAGAGAAAAGTAATGGGAGAGGGGTGCGAAATGTGGGGGAAGAGAAATAGAAGATTTAGCAGGGTAAGTCCGACGGAGAATATAGAAAGGAGGAAGAAAGAGAAATGGAACTGAAAGAGAGCGGAAAGGGGGGGGGGGGGTGGGGTAGGTGGTTAAGGGGGGGGGGGGGGTAAGACCAAATATAAGCATGAGGGGGAAGAGAGAGGATGAGGGAAGGGTCAGACGAGGGAAAAATAAAGCAAAAGGGAAAAAGTAGTAAAACTAAACAAACTGGGCAAAAAGCAGAGAAGGAAATAAAAAGGCAGGAAGAGAACTAGCAAACGAGCGACAGCTGGGGGAATTTGTAAGGGTCTTTGGTGACGGCTGAGCGAAACCTTGGGAGGGGGTGGGTAAAGTTGAGGGATATAGAGAGGGGGAGGAAGGGTCATTAGAGAAGATGAGATGACAGCCCGAATTTAGTAAATGTATCAAATTATTCTGAATCTATAGGCAGAGGGAGAGAGGGAGAGAGAGAGAGAGAGATCAATTCGAAATAAACCCAAACTATCTTCAAAAGATGATAGCAAAGAAGTATCATGTATTTCAAAATTTCACACCATATTTTTAAAAGTCACAATATTTATGAATTTATAACAATGAATAACTATAAAATGGCTGTCACAATTTTTTATAGGCACGTCAGCTTCTTATGAAAGAGTATCGGTGTCATATTTACAATCTGATGTGAATTTTACTGATACGTCATCATGAAAGATCAAACGCATGCCGCCCCGGACCGGCGGCGGCAGGCAATGTGCGGTAAGTTCCTTGAGTTTTAAATTTTGAGCCGTCACATCGCCCCAAAAATCATTTGATGCCGAGCCCGTTTTAAAAATACCTTTAAGGACACTATCAGTGAGTTTGCTTAAATAGCAAATCGAAAAAATCATTCAAAAATCAGATGTTTGCATTGTTATTGTAACCAGTTACAGGTATCCTAACATCCTCCTGCAAATGATAAAGACCAGACGCAACCTAAAAGGACAGAATCGGAGATTTTGCAGTTCATTACTGTCCGAACGGACACTTACTACAACAGTAATTGAATGGAGATCGTATCTGGAAAACACTGCCGCTTTAGTCCTTTTCTGTCAATTCTACAGCTGGAAAAGGTTAAATTATGAGGAATTCTACAGACTTCATTCACTTCTTAGAGCTATTCTGCAAATTTCAAATATTTTTCAAATCACTGATAGTGTCTTAAGACTCCAGGTTGATGGTGTTGTTGTTGTAAAATTTTAGAACAAATTATTGTTTTAAAAATGTTAGCATTTAAAACTGAGTAAATGTTGGTACGTTGAGAGCATCGCACACTGGTGCGTCTGTGCAAGAAGTGGCCGGCGCCCCTCGTGGTCGTGGTCAGGCCGTGAGATGATAGTGATTCAGAGGCAAAAACTATCGCGGTATCAAGGGACCACTAAATGGACCACCCATGGGTTTAGCGGTGACATGCGACGCGACGATGGATGCTGCATTGTTTATTGGAAGACTTCACGATTCGTTAGTTTGAAAATAAGAATATATTAGTAGAATTATATGTTTTTAAATAAATGAATTATGATTTTTCATATTTCATCATTAAAGACATTTTAATGACTTAATGAGGTGAAAAACGGAGCGGATACTTTGAAGTTTATGTACGTTTATTGCTGATTGGAGCTGGCCGGACGTGGGCAGAATTATTGCACCCTTCACAATAAAATTCATAAACACTGATCCCACAATCCCCCTTTCTTTTAGGCACCCACGATTAAACATGGAAGGTATGGTTGTGATAAGTTGAATTTTCTTGATCATTAAAATGACATCATTTTTTGGGAATGCATTAATATTTTGATTCATTCACGAACATTCTAAACAGTTCAATGATTTTCTTTATGTGGACCGTCTGTTTCATAATATCAAGCTTGAGGATTTTTGAATAGTTGGCTACCTATGGACATGACACGGGAGGGGGGAGAGTCTGTGCGTGAGAACCTTTCTAAATTTGAAAAAGTTCATTACCAACATTTTGAGACATTACTTCCAATTTCTACTTGGTGCAATATATGGACTCTCCACTGGGGTGTAAAAAGTCATTAGAATTAATTTCTGGTCTCCAGTGTAGTTTGTAACTTCTTGAAGTTTTGAGCAGTAAGAAGTCACAACACCGATGAGCACAACGAGGCGGAAATTTTGTTTATCGTTGAGAAGCCTGACGTACATCTATTGCAGCCTCTTCAACCAATCACGCGTGCTCACAGCACAGTACAGTACGGCGTATTAGGTTCCAACGATGGGAGAATCAGCTAGTCACACCAGTACCCGCAGATGTGAGGTTGGCTAATTCCTTTACACGCCCAATTGGGCTGCTTTTTAGACCATCAAATGTGTGCTCAAAAGCTGGGGCCATTTTTCCGGCCAGGCCAGGACTCGGTTTAGAGCTTGTTGTTTTTGACACATAGACACCAATGATGGGCACATTTCCCCACCTACTGCCCGCGCGTGACCACGCCTAACTGAATTTTTGTTTAGTCAACACTGGAGAATGGCAACAACACGTTTGATCATTCGACTCGGGAGGGTGTGCTGTGCACAAAATGTTAAATATATTACACTTCCAGTGACGGTTTACTTGGGATACAAATGGTGAGAGGAATACAAGAAAAGATCGCACAGGTGGTACAAGTCATGCAGCATTTGTCTAATATATTAGAAGAGTTTCGTCTGAGGCAGGTCATCTTAGCCACGAGCGAAAATAGACCCCATTAAGCACAGTCCGACTGATATATATCAGGCTGACTGGAAGCTGAGTCTAAGTACAGGACTACAGCGGGGAGGAGGGAGACACGGGTAATACTGGAAATTTCGGGCATGTCACGAGGTCATGATCAATTTTGCATTTCAAATTTATGAATCCCCATCTTTCCTAGTTATAACAACCATTAATAAGTCCAAATCGTGTTAGCAGAATCCCAAAGAATATCTCCAAAAATTCTGCAAAAATATTTATTTTCATAGAAGAAACAGAAGAATTGCAGGAAGATAAATAACAAGACAAGTTAGGTGCATGATAAATACTGCTGCCATTAGGGTTATTTTTCTTAGTTAGTTTCAAATTGACTTCCGACGCAGCACTGCGTCGACAAATCTATGAGTCTATACATTAGACAGGGCTTGTTGCTACGGCTTTTTTTCAATGCATTATGGACTTAAGTCGTTGCAGCCGACCACCAATGTCAAAAAAAAAGATCAGGATAAGGGGTGAATCTGTACTAGTAAGTTAGGCAATTCAACGTGCCGGTGAAGTTTTAAGGACAGGACAGAATGTGAAAATAATTGATTTCCTTGATAAAAAAGCGAGCTATTAGTTAGAGGGGAGGATCGGTAATTACACAAATATACAGCCTTAAAACAGTGAGTATTATTAAGTTTCACGTTCATATTTACAAATGGATTTTTTTTACTGTTTAAGTATAAAAATATTAATAAAGACATTGATAAAAAAAACAAACACCTTGTGGTAAAATGTGCAAACTGGAAAGCGTGAGTGGAACGCGCGTCAAAGCGGCAAAAATAGGGAAGAGAAAAAATTGGGGAAAGCACAATTTTCAAATAACTGCGATCTCGAAAATCTCCCTCCGTAGAAAGTTTAAAAAAAAAGGAAAAAATAGCTCGAAGCACGCCGTGGGTAAGAAGGTGGCGGGGTTCGTGCACCCCCGTGAAATAAACTTCTAATCAATAGAACAAATGCGTAGGATAGAGAAAAACGATTAGATTGTTAAAAAATTCAAAAGTGTCCCACGTATCATTTTTTGTATGCAATTTATGCAAAGTAGTAGTGCCATTACAGAAAAAACTAAATTTTCGATAGATCTCAGCAATACGGTGATAACTGAAATCAAATGAGGGGTGATTGGACCCAAGTTTCGAGGGTCAAAGATTAACATGGAAACATTTGAAAATTTGACTCAGAAGTCCCCATGAGGACGTAAACAGGGTTGGCGGTAAAAACCAGGCGGTTTAAACCGGTTTATGCCGGTTTAAACCTGTTTAAAAACGGGTTTAAACTGCCAAGGTTTATGCCACCATTTGGCAAAAAACTGGCAAAAAAAACAAAAAAAAAAAAACTGGCAAAAACCTCAATTTTGTTCAAAAGAAAAATGCGTTTGAAATGTTCAAAAATGAACTTGTTGGTTTAAAAATGTTTATTAATACTGGTAGAAGTCAGAATAACAATATAGAACAAAGGTTGAAAGTACAGTTAAGTAAAACAACTTCTGGATTTTTTATAATATGATACATAAAGTTTGATCTAGTACCATACTTTAATCGTGAGTAACCTTAGTAGAAAATATGAAAAATCGGATGAAAATTCAACATGGTAGTTAAAAATTTGAATCTGTAGCGTATAATAAAATTTCAAAAAGAATAAATAGTAAATAAATGCTTTGGAAAAAAAAATGGAAAGAGTGAGAGTGATAGCTCCCCTACAGCTCTCCTTAAGCACTTGTAGGAGAGCGATTTAAAGCTACCCTTGGGAAAGCTGGCCTCTATCCATGGTTAGCACTGTGCCATGAAAAGCCTCCCTTAAACTCACTGATTTAACAGGGGGAGCTTTTTACCGAAGCACCATCTATTTTAAAAAGTCAGTCCCTGACGCAAGGCAAGTAACTCATCTCTCGATTGAAGTTTTAATAATTGTAAATACACAGTACGCGGTTATTTTGAGTTCTTTCGCTGCAGATCTTTGCAAAGGTTTGAAAAATTGTACACTGATTCCGTTTTATATTTTTTTTCACAATGTTTATCCGTTCTTTGTTGTGCCTTGTATTGAAACATAAAATTTCATGTAAGTATGTTTGACGATCTAAGTTAAAGAGGGACTTAATTTAGTATTGACGTTCACATAAATGATTGCCATGACGGACGCCCTCAGACATTTCCTAGTTTTGGCCTGTTTAAACCAGTGTATGCCGGTTTAAACCAAGGTTTTAAACCATTCTGGCAAAAACCAGTTTTTGCCGCCATAAAGCCAACCCTGTGTGACGTTTAATATGCAATTTAGGGTCGCCATTAGCTTAAAATACAATTTTCGATATATCTCAACATTTACTTGTTGATAAATGACAAATAAGGTGACTGGACCACTGTTTTGGGGTCAAAGATCAAGAGGAAACCATTTTGAAATTATCAGATGCCACATGTGAATAATATGCAAATGAGGGTCGCCATTAGCCAAAAATACATATTTGGTCATATCGTGGCCAAATTTCACATATCGGCGCACATAAGATGACCGAGACCTGGTGGTTAGGGTCGAGGATGGATAATTGAAAGGAACTCATTAAATTATGTTTATTTGCCATTAACATGTTCACCTGCATAAATTACTAAGACTAGCAAATTTAGGGCCGTCAATGTCGATAGTTTAGTTTGGGGGTAATTATAAGAAAACGTTGCTGGCCGTCATTGAGACTTATATACATAATACTTGTCAACAATTCTTTTATTCAAGGTAGGTATGGAATGAGAACACGCCTAATGCGAGAGACTAAGAACTGTGTTGTTATCATCCCGTAAAGCAAACGTGAAGAACTGAATCTACAGTCTCCAATGGACTCTCTGCCAACATGAAAGGTGAATTATACATATTGTATCATGCGTAGTTTTAAACCCTCGTATATTGAATAGCCAGACAGGAGAAAAAATTACGTGGCCAAACGACATTTCTAAAATCATTCCCAAAAACAAGATTATCAACATTTAGACTTAAAACTCGTAATAACTTTTAAAAGCATTAAGCATCATAGTTGTTTTCCACCATCAAGTAAATTTTAAAGGAATTCAGGCTAAAGATTGGAGCAGCTCATATGGAGTTGGACATCTCCGGCAATCATATAAGTCCCATATCGCATGCTATCAGTAGGGTGCAGGGGAGGAATCCGCGATCGAGGAAAATGACAGGTTATGGCGCGGATTTTTTGCCGTTCGCGCGGATTTTCCGTTTTCGAGCGGAAAACAGCGGATTTCGTATTTTTCTACAGAAAGGTCATTGAAATTGCGATTGCTCGACTGTTTTTCTTAACGATCAAAATGTGATGGCAAGAAAAATCGATTTGGTCGGCAAAGTTGATAATTTAATTGATCGCAGCGGAGCAGCGAAGGCAACTCCGATGATCTGATCAACAGCAGGGTTGCATTATACCGCGGTTTCAAGCACGATCCTAATTGCCCTCTTTGTTACTTGGGTATGTAGTAGCACCCACCTATGGAGATGAAAGGCACACAGTGGTACCATGAACATAATGGGCGTCAATTATTCATCCTTGAGGGAACACTTACCTATTGCAATAATCCCTGACGGTACTCCACTACTCGGTGTTCTTCATGGCATCGCGGGTACGGGTGTTCCAAAGGCAAACAATGTGCGCGGTCTCTAGGAAGTTTTTAAAGATCACAAGGAACGCCATGGGCGGGCAGCAACATGATCAAAAAGTGGCGAACACAATTCAAAAGAAACCGATAAATAAATAAACATGCCGCACCCTTACGAAATGAATGAGCGATCGATCACGTGAACAGGTGATGATTCTTGAGCATGAGCGATGTATTTGCTTCGATCAACACCCGAGACGGTGCTTTACCCCTGAGCTGATTGTGAATGAACGGGAAATTCCCCAAGACGGTAAAATTCCTTAAAGGATAACATGTTAAATTGATCACCAACGTGTAATTTTCTGATGCAAATTGCAATACCAGTTAAGATTCTAAATCATTCACTGTTATTAGCCTGCATTGTATCAAAAATTTCCATGACAGGACAAAGTGCGAATTGCCGCTGCAAGCAGATCGGCCAGTACGATTATTCATGTTAAAATTGACACATTCTAGCAAGTCAAACACACGATGATTTTTTGGGACTTCAAATCTAGGTTTGGTTATTCATTAATTGATTTTTTATAAAAAAGTTAATCCGGACTTAATTAGCGTTGTTATTCTTGTTTATAGCAGTTGTCAGACCACCCCCCCCGATATTATCCATATGAATGGAATTGTTGTTTACTGGAAATGTTTGGCTTGATCCATTTAATTAATGGGGGGGTATATTAAGGTAGTTGCTTTATTGAATTTAATCAATCGTGGAAAGACAAATTTCAGCGCTAAACAATTGCCACTTACCAGCGAGGAGTGCTTATTTCAATTTCCAAAATGAAGTGTATTAATAATCAAATTTATTTTCTTCCACCTTTTGATTGGTATTCTATCAAATGGTAGCTGCACGCTTTACAAACTTGGCTCCAGTTCGTCATACAAGCGTGTTACGTGCTCCAAAAATCTATCGACGTACATTTCATTGATTGTACATAGCTCAATTCATCGCGCTGCAAATGTGTAAACAAAAACAGACTTGAAGATGTTATGCATTGTGATGAATCGATTGGGACCTGGGGAGTAATGTAGGTGTCATGGGCTCAACAAAGGAGAAGACTATTGCTTGACAAGGTTACCTGGTCGGATCCTACGCTTTGTACGGTAAAGAAACATAGCGATAAACACATGCTGGGAAATAGTTGTCATGCTGATATTTATTGGCAATCTTGCGGCATATTTGGGGGGTCTTTTATTCATAGTTGTAAAGAGGTCGCGTAGGGAATTATCGGGCTGGGATCACGGGTTATAGGCGACAATTTTTCCATATTTATCAAACATGATCGATTTATTTATTATTTCCTTATGTAGCATGGATATGGTTGTTCTACCAAGGGGTCTACCAGGGACCCTGAGTAGGTGCGTTATTACGCCGATCGGCACATTTCAGCGGGATTTGGCGGAAAAATATTGATTTTTTTGGTGCGCGGGAAGGAAAAAAAAAAAAACACGGTTTGCCGGAAATCGCGCCCGGAAATCGGGGGTTTCCTAAAAGCGGATTCTCCCGGACCCTAGTATCAGTCTGTGAATCAGATACCTAACTGTGACCAGCAAAAAACTCTGATCTTGAACGAGTTGGTTATCGTCGTTTGCTGGGAGATGATACACAACCTGACGTATATCGACTTCACAGAGGATCCCCCCCTCGCAGATTGTCTTCACCGGTGGGTGACCCAGCTTCCCACCAAACGTTATTTTAGTGCAAAGTAGAGATTAAAGGCGTTCACACAAAGCACCCTCGAGTCTACTCCACTTGGAAGAGCAAAGGGAGTCACGGGCCAGGAAAATGGGTCTGGTTCAACTTATCGAGTGCAAGATTATGTCGCTCTCTGTAATAGTCAGCAGGCTGTACATGAGTCCAAGACCGTGCTTGGCCTCTAACACAGTCGACGGACATGGAGCTGGCGTCTGAGGCATTATACCTGCTCTGACCATATCCGGTTCTCTGCATGGTAATAGCTTGTAAAGATGACTTTAGCGATAGCGCTAAGTTGAAACATCTATGGACAAGCCCTGTACCGCGCAGTGGCAGAGGGACAATGGAAATCAGCCTCAGATATATATGTTCCAAAGCAAGCATTCACCATGTGGATTCTGCAACGGTTGGCACTCTGAACTATGATATTGTTTTGAGTTAAAAAACAGCCCTGGCCCAGGCCCTGTCAAAGAATCACATAGGCCTCAACATAGACTTCCAAATTAATGTCAGAAGACAACATCTATTCCACTTGGAAATGAATAACTGAATAAATCTCTATAATCCATGGCAGAACATTGTCAACAGTGCTGCAGTGATCATGAGACAGGATGTGCCAACGGAGTCGAAAGCCATTTAATTTTCACAAAATCATGCCGGGGGGTAGTTAAGTTGCAGGGTCAGCTTTAGCTTAGCTTGGAAAGTCAACACACCAGAATTTCCCCCACCATTTCACTCCACGCGCATTGCCCCAAAGTTTCCTGTTGGTCATCAGTTTCACACCATTTTTGAGAATGACCCGATCTATATATACTACCATATTGCAACAATAGTTGTATGGATTTTATCAGGTTTATTGGCAGCAAGGCAAAATGACCGTGGCCTGGATTAGGAGCCTTCATCTCTGCAACTGGGACTCACCACACCCAGAAAATCATAACTCGAGCGTCTATGGACTCATTGAAAAGCCTGCAAAATATCGCGACGAAGGAGTGCAACACCTTGACAAATGCAATGTTTCCAGGAGTGCAAGCTTGGACATTAGCTTCAGAAA
>JAMKCH010072026.1:0-88745 GCA_023653785.1 Ophioderma brevispina
GTAATAATTGCTTATTCGTATAATTTTCTTATGTTGAATGCTTCAGAGTTTGTTCAAGTTTGGCGTTTGGAATTTATTCAGTGCATTTGCTTTGTAATATTTTCTTTGTGAGAAAAGGGACATTTTGAAATTATGGCCTTAATCTTATTCAGGTGTAGAAGTAACCATTGTCCGGTGTACTCATAGTCCGGGAACAATGGTGAACAATAGGGTAATCGATTCAGTTGACTCTTTACGCAACATTAGTTTCACGCTTTATTCCATTATCGTCTATGGAGCCCCGGACTTAGACCCCTGCCGGACTATATCTGCTTTCACACCGGTATCGTGCCATCGAATTTCTATTGTACTAATTGGGTAAAGCACACAACCTTTCAGAACAAATGGAATCGTCGACACGCCCCAAAAACTTTTAATGAACTGACAGGAATAAAAAATCCTACTATAGTCTTTACAGTCTGTATGACTTAGTATTTCTACAGCGTAAAACATAATGTAAGTCATGACTTTTTAGCCATAGGCAAACAAAATTGACCTCTCTCGATCCCAATTTTCACCTGAATCTATGGATAGGACTCGCTGTAGGATTAAGTTGCAATGCTATCTACATCTTGTTCCTGTAGGGAATAATTTCCTCACAAAATTGAGTGCCATATTTTCTGGAATTGGAAGTTGTCTTCAAAGTACATGTTTTTGGATTGCATTTTCAGTGTTTGTTACCAGTTGCAGTAGTGGTATTCATTAAGTGTTGACTGTGGAATTGTTATGTACTTTGAATTTGAACTTGAATGTTAATCACTTTCGTACCTGTCTGTAAATTTGTATTGTACTCACACAGTTCTATCTTTATCTGTTCCAAGTTGTGTACCTTCCCCTTTTCATTGTTCCTGCATGTATACCCTTACTAATTCTAAATAGGATGTGTTTTAAGGAATCAGTGCACTGTACATTCAAGTACAATATTTTGTTGTAACTTCAGATTAGTGGTATGCTGCTTTACTATTTTTTTAAAAGAAGTTAAAAGGAAAGAATCTTGGAAATCCAAGTATGATGGTGAAATTTAGCTGAAATAAAAGACCATGCCATATTAGTTTTTGTGATCTATACCCATCAACATGTGTTGTGAGATCAAAATTTTAAACAAAATTAAAAACTTCCCAGAAGATATGCTGAAAAAACAGCAGTGCAGTTTTACTCTTCAGATAAGTATTTGCATTGTAATTTCTAGTGGTAATTTTGATTGTCAAATCCAAAATGTAACTCTTATTTTTGGACTTGCCATCTTGGCTACTGGCTTCCTCAGAATGATGGGTTTCATCCACTATTTCCGTGGGAATTCTGATCTCATTCCAAGGATGAACATTGGAATTTCCCACGGAAAGAGCAGGAGATCAAGTCAGTCATTCTGAAGAAGCCGTCAGCCAAGATAGCGAAGTTTTGGATTTAGTAATCAAGATTACCACTAGCTGTTTCTACAGTTGTACAAATGTGTCTATTTAGTGATGGAATTCTTGTTAGTGATGGAATTCTTGCTCAAGTCGCAAATATCACTAAAAATGAACAGAAAAATCCATATGGATAGAACAGATAGTGGTGCACACGAACTAAAGTTTATTTAACTTTCTATTTAGTGTTGCCTATGCACTGGTCCTTTAAATTCCTTCATATTGTACACATTCTCAAGTGTATAGTCATCCATTGTAGAATCTAACATATACAAATATTGACTGCTCATGAATGAAAAAGTGCAAAATACCTACTCCAGATCACTGGAGACTGCCTACTATTTTCCTGAGACCGAAAGTCAAGGGAAAATAGTAGGCCCCCAGTTTCTAGTCACCTCTGTTAGGTATTTTCACCCATTTCCCTCATGAGCAGTGAAGATTTGTTGTATATGACGTATAAAAATATTCTTCTCTAGCACTAAACATTCTAACAAATTTAACTATGAGACAGTTTATCTGCCGATGAGTGCAGGCATTGCCACGGATGATGGGATATCAATGATATGTCAATGCAGGAAAAAAAAGTTGCTATAAAAGTTACTATTACCCTGGCATGACACAGGGCAATAGTCACTTTATATTGCAACTTGTTTCCCTGCAGTGAAATATAGGGAGAAATAGTAAGAATATTTTATGTTATGTGATGTAGTGTCCACCAAGAGAAGATATCAGTAGCTTCACACAATGCATTGCCTCCAATGGAAGTTTTTGTACAGGTAGTCATGTGAATCGTTAGAGATGAAATATTCTTTAAATGCAAGTTTGTGATCAGTACTGTCATTTTAGCCATGTTTCATCTCTAACGATTCACATCAGTACCTGTACAAAAACCTCCATTGGAAGCAATGCATTGTGGGAAGCTACTGAAATCTTCTCTTGTGTCCACCAATGAAATGATTGGAATATTTTTTATGTGTTTCGTATTAATATTGAGTTGTTAATTTCATTATATCACAAAAGATCATTGTGTTGTGAAGCCATTTCTCAGATTGTCTTTCACTCCCAGTTGTCTTTTTGTATAATATATGTTTGTTATTCTTATTGAATTGTGTTGCATGTTTGTAAAAATAAATTCTTTGGACTCTGAGTGTCAGTAGATGTCTTTTCTCCTTTTACTTTATACAAATGTTTTGTCATGTACTAAATCCATCCCATCATGAAGCTTAATGCAATAATGTTTGATTTCTGGAAAAATAACAAAACAACACTTGGATTCAAAATGTGATATTATTGCTTTAAGTCTTGTTGGATTTCACATCAGTACATTACAGCATAATTTGTAACTCCATAATGAACTCAAACCTTATTATAACATTTCAATCATCCATTGTTCCTGGAGTCTTACTGTCGGTGTTACCTTCCCTTTTCACTCTTGTAAAATGCTTCATTGGTCCCCGATCCCTCTTCCCCTCACTTGTTTTGTAATTTTGTTCATGTATTTTTGATGTTGATATACTTAATAAATAATGTCCTGTGATTATGTATCAAAAATAATTGTTCTTATGTTTTTGAGATTTTATGCACATATATTTTGTGAATGTTGTTGAGTGACATTTCCAAAGAGAAACCTACTACATAACTTCAACAAACATCAAATAGAACCATGAATAACCTTGAACGAGAGAGCAGTATTCCTCTACTCACAAAGAGTACAGTTTCTCCCATCCAGTACTCGAGGAGTATTATTCATATCAATTTATGTGAAGTACTTCTGTAATAAGAATGTGTGTTATGACCTACCTCATTAACCAATTTAAAGGGGACAATACATTCTCAAAGCATTCATTAGTTACCAGATGGCAGTGGGATCTGTAATGGCATCTCTTTGGAAATAATGCTACTCAACAGTGACTAGGGAACATGGGCATAATGTGTCAGTGGACCTTGTTGCAGTTCTGCTAACTTTTTTTAAACCAATTCACAACTTTAAGATTTCCCAAAATGCATGGTATTGTGAACAAATGCAGGGTTGGCACTGGAGACATTTTAGTGTCACTTGTTTTTCTGCTGAGCAGTAATCTGCAGAGAATATTTGACATAACTAAAAAACTACTACATTTTAAGGTTCTGAGACCCTTGTAAATGTTTAATACCTCAATATTTTCTGTCTAATTTTATGCTTGTCAGAAAGGCTCCCAAGTGACAGTCGTTGGCAGTGAGTGTTAGTTTGGCTGACTGGAATAATAACAGTCCAGAAAATGTATTGATATTGTCCAGCAGTCTTATACAGATGTTGACCACCAGTTGTATGAAGATGTTGGCCAGCATTTGTGTATAGATGTTGACAAGAAGTCGTGTGTCAGTGTTGACCAGTAGTTGGGAATGGACGTTTACCAGCAGTTAAGCATAGATGCTGACCACCAGTTGTGTGTAGATGTTGACCAGCAGTTATGCATAGATGTTGATCAGCAGTCATGTGTCAATGTTGACCAGCAAATTGTGCATGTGTTGACTGGCATTTGTGTGTACTGTAGATGTTGACCAGCAGTTGTGTGTAGATAGATGTTGACAGCAGTCATGTGTAGATGTTGACCAGCAATCATGTATAAATATTGATGGCAGTTGTGTGTAGATGTTGACAGCAGTTGTGTATGGATGTTGTCCAGCAGTATATGTTGACCATCATGTATAAATGTTGACCAGCAGTCATGTGTAGATTTTGACCTGCAAATTGTGTAGATGTTGACAGCAGTCATGTATAAATGTTGACCAGCAATCATGTGTAGATTTTGACCTGCAAATTGTGTGGATGTTGACAGCAGTCGTGTGTGGATGTTGACAGCAGTCGTGTGTGGATGTTGACAGCAGTCGTGTGTGGATGTTGACAGCAGTCGTGTGTAAACGTTGACAGTAGTCGTGTGTAGACATTGACCAGCAGTTGTGTGTAGACGTTGACCAGCAGTCATGTGTAGATGTTGACCAGCAGTTATATGTAGATTTTGACCAGCATTCATGTGTGGATGTTAACCAGCAGTCATGTATAGATGTTGACCAGCAGTCGTGTATCGATGTTGACCAGCAGTCGTGTATCGATGTTGACCAGCAGTCGTGTATCGATGTTGACCAGCAGTCGTGTGGGGATGTTGACCAGCAGTCGTGTGTGGATGTTGACCAGCAGTCGTGTATCGATGTTGACCAGCAGTCGTGTGGGGATGTTGACCAGCAGTCGTGTGTGGATGTTGACCAGCAGTCGTGTATAGATGTTGACCAGCAGTTGTGTATAGATGTTGACCAGCAGTCATCTGTAGACATTGAGAGCAGTTGTGTGTAGAATGTTGACCAGCAAATGTCCCATTTGACCAGCAGTTTTGTTGGTTGTTTGGGTTGCATAGAAGTCCCCTGTTTTGACCACAATATGTGTTTTTGACCAGCGGTCCATGCATTTAATGCCCCAGTTGATAGCGTCCCCCCAGTAAAAATAGATAGTGTCCCAACAGATTTGATAAGTGAGGGCCCAGGGGGGTTTGTTCACTCGTTACAGAAGCCGAGGTGCTACCAATGAAGTAGTAAAATCGGCTCTATTTTATAACCCTTTTTCAAAAGTTTTTTTAAAAATGGTTATCGTTTTTCCTTGAAAATTCCAATTTTCCCAAAAAATATTAGCTAAATTGTGAGCGTTTGATTTCAAAAGCACTAAAATTGACAAAGAACAAATATGGGGAAATTGGTTAACTGTTACCAGATTTTTGGCTTCAATTGAAGTTCTTTGTGCGGTTATACGTACAATGTATGAAATGGATCATTCTTTCTGAAAAATTGTTATCGATAGGGTGCCATTGAATTGCAGAGATTTGCAGAAGGGGACAACTTATACCAAATCAACCGAGTTTTTTCCTCCTGGGCTTTGATAAACATTGCTTTTTGTTCCATGTTCCTTGGCACTAATTTGACCCACATTGCTTTCCTATTATAACCAGCCATGCCACTACAAAACTATCTTTTTGAAACCTTCCTAGCGTGACTGGCTTAAAATAGCATCACAGCTCTAATGTACCAACAGAGAGCAGTACAAGGAAATTCACAGTTTGAAATTTTCATGACAAAATCAGGGCCAAATTGGAATATTAGTAATACAAACCCTGTTTGCCGAGTTTCTTGACGTGAGAGCACTTGAAATTGGTGTGGCTGGAACTGATGACCAAGTAACATTGATGTATGATGTGACTTTAAGACATCGTAATGGAGGTGGAGAACCAATGGAAGAAACGGATGTGGTGAGTTGCCGTGTTTGATGCATTGCAATATGCAGTCTATGTTGTCAACATCGTATTCTGTGTTTATACTGTATGTACAAGACAAGAATTAATCGATTTTAAGCAAATTTGGTAGAAACATCATAGAAAAATAAATTGTTCATGGCCCGATTGGCAAATAGCCTCACCCCCTGGCAGGGTTCCCACTTAGGTTTCTAACTTGAAGTCCATTGAACCCCATAATTTCCGAAGGTTCAGAATTATCTGATCCAGTTGGTTATGAAATAATCCTTGGACGTCCAAGAACATAATCAGGCATGTGGTTTGTTCAGAAAGTTTACAGTCACAAAGATAAGGCACGATGTTTGCAGATTTTCAATATGGCTTCCAAAATAGCACGGGCTATAATATGTTCGTCGTTAATATGACGAGTGCGACGTTTTTTAACTCAGTAGTAGTGCATAGTTCTAATATTTTTATTGGTATGGAACTTTGACCTTGGTAAGTACGAAACAGCGTCCGCCAACTCTTTTGTATTATTATTAATAATAAGCCTGTTCGTGCCCATTCTAAAGAATTAAAGGCACTATCAGCGATTTTCTAAATAAGAAAATTAAAAAAATAAAAAATCAGATTTTTACATGTTTGTAACACATATAGATACCCTAACATAACCTACAAGTGATAAGACCAAAAGCAGCTTAATAATTACAAAATCGGATATTTCAGTCATTACCATCAGTACAGACACTCACTACAACATGTGAGTGGATAGGGATTCATGTCTTTGAATGCTGCTGTTTTCTTCCTTTAATGTCATTTTTTTTCAGTTGCAAAAAATAACTTATGACAATTCCACAGGCTCATCCTTCACTTTTAATTAATTCCTGCAAAATTCAAATATTTTGACACTTTTGGGTGGATCACTGATAGTGCCTTTAACCGGGAACAGTCCAGAGGCCATGGGATGGACTTTGTCCTTTAATTCATATTATGAAAGTTAAATGTAATGAGTGAGAAAATTCCTTATTGATGAGCCGAAACAGCTCATTCATGAGGACTTTTCTCAACTGTTAATAACACTTCCATGAAGGACTGATCCTGGTTTAAACCCAGGTTTAAAGTTAGACTCCCTTTCAGTATATCAGCCATTAGGTTTTATCGGGGGAGGGGGGTAGGACACGACCTGTCGATTTGGGCATTGGGGATATCCAAACAGTAATTTGGGGAACTGCTATGTGCATTTACTATGGCAATCTCTGTCTCAGTTACATTACAAAATCTCCTCTTACACCTTAGTTCAATACATCCTAGAAATACAGGGTATCAGAAGAACGTTACCCTCAGAAATGGCACTTTTGCTTACTTACAAATTCTTATCCTTGTCAAATATAGTGAAAACCAGAATAAATCGGTGGAAAAATAGCCAACCAATGATTTTTTCCCTAAAAATGATGCAAAACCTATTTTGTCCACGGCAAGCAATAGCAGAGGAAACATGCATTGGAATCTATTGTGGGTTTGAGCACACCACAAGTCGCAGTATGTGCTGATTCATATGGTTATTGTTCACTTCAGTTCTATATATGTATTGCAGCCCCGGAATGGAAGCAAATATTTGCGGTCGATTTCATCCCGTTATTTGCGAAAGCATCTCTATGTTGTACCTAGTTAGAATCTGCCGTCTCCAGAAATTTTCTCGCTCCTCTTGATTGACCCATATTACTGGCGAATCCTACTTTTAGGAAGACGTTTATCCATATACGCTACTTCAATATATTGCTTGTGATGAAAATTTTATCCTCTTTGGTGAATTGCTGTTGGCCCAAATTTTGGTCTTGTTAACCCAAGAGCAGTTTAGTTAGAAAATACATTGTAGGAGTCCGCGCATCCATACCATGTATTTGAAAAGTGTGCTTAAACCAAATTCGTATTTACATTTACTTCAAGATAGATGAGTGTGCTTTTAGGTTACTTATTAATGCGACAGATATTGTATATTGCCGCATGAAAAAACAAAAAAAGTACTGTTTTATGTGCTTTTTAGGCAACATGTTAAAAAATTGATTCAATTGACGACTTAGTATATGTCAAATGATAAGAATTCAATATAATGTTCCTCTGCTATTTGCTGTAGAATTGCCACGTAATAGGATTCGTTGCCCCAGCAATCGGTCCGAACAAGCACACAAGGCACAGGACACATGCTACACAATGAACAAGTTTGAAATCCCCGCACTATAAGCCTGGTGATTTGTTGGACCAATTGCTGGGACAACGATCCTATTACGGGGCACTGTCTACGGCGAAATTGCACTCGCCATGGACAAATAGGTTGCACCATTTTATGGAAATAGTCATTGCTTGGTTATTTTCTTTAACCGTTTTCTTTTTGTTTTCACCATATGTTCGGAAAAGGTAATTTCAAATACACAGCTAAACTACAGGGTAAATGGGAAGTAGGCATAACGTGCATTTTGGGAGGCGTATTAACATTCTTTCTGAGGACACCGTATGAGAATCTGTGGATAAATTATTGACTAATAATCCGCCAGGGTTAGTGGATTAACCCCGCTGCAAATAGGTTAATTTCCAATATGGTCATTTAGATTTAAATATTCGTGACCAG
Organism: Ophioderma brevispina; assembly: GCA_023653785.1. Taxonomy (NCBI): domain Eukaryota; kingdom Metazoa; phylum Echinodermata; class Ophiuroidea; order Amphilepidida; family Ophiodermatidae; genus Ophioderma; species Ophioderma brevispina. The sequence continues at coordinate 8,328 of JAMKCH010072026.1, forward strand.
GCCTAGCCTGTAGTTAAGTCTGTGTTGTAACCATTATGAGATGCCATTTTCAATTCGCGGTGCTGTTTGGCTTGGAAGTCCTACCCCCCCTGGGTTTTATCAAATCCGACACAAAAGGGGTTTGAATATGTGAATCAGAATTCTGAACTGTTATTCATTGTAGTGTACATTTGGCAGAAGGTTTCTTTTCTGATTGTACCAGGATCTGAGCGATTGAATTGGAGTAACCCACAACCCAACATTTTTGAAAGCGATCAGTTATGCGTGGCCTGATGCGGTCTTAGGCAATTGCTGCAATGTTTTTATAACTAACGTACAAAATGCCTGAGGGCGTCGTCCGTTCAGAGTAATTACTATGGCTGCGAACTTCAGCGTAAGGAGTTTTCAATTGCTCATTGGGTCTCCGTTGTTGTCAGTGATTACGCGGTTTTAATTTATCTGCCCATGAAAACATGGGATCTATTAATTTTATTTCGCCGCTAAGGAAAATAGTTAATATCTTAGACAATGCACATTATGGGGAAAAGTGTATTATTAAATATAAAGAAAATAAAAGTTATCCCATGACCATGTGGTAGTTCAAACTTTATTTTTTTTCAACAAAGTGTATACCAACAATTTAGCTTTGGAAGTATTGCATTTTTATTTCCCTGGCTGAAAAGCAGAGGGGATTTTGCGAGGGTGCGCATGTCTGTATGTATGGTTGTATGTATTGTGTGTTCCAGTTGGTTAGGTTTTGGTTAGGTTTTCGTTTTTGTCTTCTTCGAACAGTTGAAGTCTGTCTGGTTTAAGCCAGACTTGGGGTTAAGGTACAATAGGGGGGTTCATTCATATGTGGATGGAGTCAAAATCATGACCCAAGGTCAAAGGTTCATCTGAGGCAATGTTCCAGACTGCCATCTGCCAGGGGGATGTTGCAAGCTTCCTTGCACTATTTTTTAAAATTGGACATGAAAGAAGTGTTTTGACATTATTGGTTGATCATGTGGACTATTAAAAACAACAAGCCCTTCTAGTTCCAATTTCACCTCTGTTAGCTAAATCCCATTGGGCTACAGGGTTCCAAGGCTACTATCAGTCTTAGCGGGGAAGTTTGAACTATGGCTGAAAAGAGGTTAATTTTTCTTTCAGTCCCCCGTTAAATTTTAAAGGTGGTGGACCGATAATGATCCGATTTTTTCATGTTTCCCGCACGTGGGAGCATTCACCACAACACTGATTACAAATTTGGAGTTAAATTGGTCCAAGAAGTCCAGCTGATACCAAAATCAGAATTTTGATTGAGTAACTTTTTTCGGGGAGGGATGGGGTGAGGTTGTTCCAGGTTCCCCACCTTTAATTTTGTCTCTCTCTCCTCTCTCTCTCTATCTCTCTCTCTCTCTCTCTCTCTCTCTCTCTCTCTCTCTCTCTAACCCTCTCTTATTTCTCTCTCTCTCTATCTCTCTCAGTTATAGTATGATTAAATTTTTTCAGCTGCAATACACAGCCATTAGTGTACTATTTTTATTGCATGCCCACAGGATCAACTCCAATCAGCCCTGTTGAAGTCAACTACAGGGTATGTGACTGCCCCGGAATCTCACCACACCGCCAGTCAGTGAATCAAACAACAGGGGAAGAGGTAACTGCCCCTGAATCTACCACTCATGTCAGTCAAGCTGAATCAACAACAGGGAAAGAAAGTTATGCCCCTGAATAGACCACCCCTGTCAGTCAGCTGAATCAACAGGGGAAGAAGTGACTGCCCTTGAATATACCACTCCTGTCAGTCAAGCTGAATCAACAACAGGGGAAGAAGTTAAAATGCCCCTGAATATACCACTCCTGTCAGTCCCGCTGAATCAACAACAGGGAAAGATGTACATTGCCCCCTGATTCTACCAATCCTGTCAGTCCAGCTTGAATCAACAACGGCGGGGAAGAGGTGACTCCCCCAGAATCTACCACTCCTGTCAGTCAAGCTGAATCAACAACAGGGGAAGAAGTAACTGCCCTGACTCTACCACTCCTGTCAGTCCGGCTGAATCAACAAAACGGGGGAAGGAGTGACTGCCCCTACAATCTACCACTCCTGTCAGTCCAGCTGAATCAACCACAGGGGAAGGGTAACTGCCCCGAATCTGCACCATCCTGTCAGTCCAGACGGAAATCAACAACTGGGTGGGGGGAGAAGAATGACTGCCCTCCTGAATCTACCACTCCTGTCAGTCAAGCTGAATCAACAACAGGGGAAGAGGGTGTAACTTGCCCAGAATCTAGCCACTCCGGTCAGTCCAGCTGAAGCAACAACAGGGGAAGAAGAAGTAACTGCCCCAGAATCTACCACTCCAGTCAGTCCAGCTGAATCAAACAACGGGGGAACAGGAAGACCAGTGACTGCAACCTGAATCGACACTCCTGTCAGGTCCAGACAGAGTCAACAACAGGGGAAGAAGTAACTGCCCCTTGAATCTACCACTCCCGTACAGTCCAGCTTGAATCAACAACAGGGGAAGAAGTGAATGCCCCTGAATCTTACTTACTCCTGTCAGTCCAAGATGAATCAACTACAGGGGAAGAAAAGAAGTAACTGCCCCTGAATCTGCCACTCCTGTCAGTCAAGCTGAATCAACAACAGGAGAAGAAGGAATGCCCCTGAATCTACCACACCTGTCAGTCCGGCTGAATCAACAAGGGGAAGAAGTACTGACCTGAATCTACTACTACTGTCAGTCAGCGAATCAACAAAAGGGGCAAAGAAGTGATGCCCCTGAATCTACTACTCTGTCAGTCCCAGTGAATCAACTAACAGGGAAGAAGTAACTGCCCGGAAGCTACCACTCCTGTTAGTCCTGCTGAATCAACTACAGGGGAAGAAGGACTGCCCATTGAATATACCACTCCTGTCAGTCCAGCTGCATCAACAAAAGGGGAAGAAGAGTGACTGGCCCCGATCTCCCCACCCCTGTCAGTCCAGCTGAATAAACACAGGGGAAGAATAACGGCCCCTGAATCTACCCCCAATGTCAGTCCAGCTGAAAAAAAAAATCAATACAGGGAAGAAGTGACTGCCTTGAATCTACCACTCCTGTCAGTCAAGCTGAATCAACAACAGGTGAAGAGGTAGAGGTAACTGCCCCGGAATCTACCACTCCGTTAGTCAGCTGAATGCAACTACAGCGAGAGTTGACTGAATCATTACTACTGTTACAGCTACTACTGAAGGTAAGTTATTAAACATTTATTTTTCTAAGTGCCTCATGGTAGGTCATTTTTAGTTGCAGACATCAGCTGACGCGGTATTCCAAACACGCTTGTGAGACAGTGCATAACACAGTACAGTTGCCATGAAAAAGCAGGTTCGAAAAGGGCTAGTGTGGATCGGGCAAGTGGGAAACCGGGTCTGCAATGAGAATGCAGCCATAAAGCAATTACTGTAATACCAGCAGGGTGAGTGGTAGCCTGATAAAACTTTTTATTAATCTCATAGCTTCTCTAATAAAGATTTTAATGAAAATGTGTTGTATTATTCCAGCTGGTCACTTTCCATCAGGTTTGGCCTGTTTTATGAATTCTTTTATGCCAATTAAAGAAGTTTCATTGCATTGTCCTTTAAAACATCCAAACACAAATTTGGAAAAACAAGGGTACTTTCAGTTGTTACTTTGTTAGGGTCAAGTTGACCAGTGATGGTCCACTGGATTTAAAGGTGATTCTCATTCAGCCCGGAAATGCTCGTGCAACAACACTGGATACCAGCATTATGCGCATATAAATAAAGGCGGCAAATGAAAATGCCAGCAAATATACAGAGTGAATCAAAAAAATTTGTTGCATGAAAAAAAACACAAAATTTTGACCCTGACCTGTTTACTAACTGTGCGCAGTTGATGTTTCATGAATCTGCATATTTTCCTTTCTATGCTGAAAAAAATGACAATGTTGGTGAGAAATGAGGTAGATATGAAAGATTGTCAGGCTGATCCAGAAAGATTTTCACGGCTGATCAGAAAGATTGCACCACTATCACAAAAATGGAACTGAAAACCCAGCTTAAACTGTATCCCTTGGAATGGGGTTAAAAATGGATCAGTGTTACCAAATTCCTTTCAACTTTGTCATCATAGAAAGGCGAAAATATGCATGAAAAAATCAACTGCGTTACAATTGAGTAAACAGGTCAGGGTAAAATTTTGTGTTTTTTCATGCACAATTTGTTTTTATATTATAGAATGGGAGGCCCTTAAATGCATGATTCTAGCAGAATCTAAGACAAAGCGAAACTCAATTGAATGCACGCGAGGATCAAGTAAATGATACAACCCGAGAAATTAACTTGGTAAATATTATATAGAAGCTCGGAGAAACTGGCGAGCACAGAACTAAATAAAGACAAAAAATGCACGGTCTCGAACCCGGAACCTCTCGCTTTCTAGGCGTGAGAAATACCACTGGGTCACAGAGGACTGTGTTAATGTGGATACCAGTGAACGAGCGCTTATGTATTTCAGTCTTTATTTCAGAGTTTCAAGCGGCCGTAATTATATTTCATATTATAGAATGGGAGGACCTTAAATGCATGATTCTAGCAGAATCTATGACGAAGCGAAACTCAATTCAATGCACGCGAGGATCAAGTAAATGATACAACCCGAGAAATTAAGACTGAAATACATTAGCGCTTGTTCACTGGTATCCACATTAACACAGTCCTCTGTGACCCAGTGGTATTTCTCACGCCTAGAAAGCGAGAGGTTCCGGGTTCGAGACCGTGTATTTTTCGTCTTTATTTAGTTATGTGCTCACCAGTTTCTCCGAGCTTCTATATAATATTTACAATCTTTTTTTTGATTCACTATGTATATGTGTTATGATGTCGCTGTCAACTCGAGAGAAAAGTATAAGCATAGTGGAATTACCTAGGTGTGTTTCCATGAAAGGCACTTCACAATTGCACTTGAACATGCACACCTACAACTGTGCATGCGCACACACGCATATGCACACACACACACACACACATGAAAAACATAATCCTCCAACAAACCACAGTTAGTCACTAACCTCTAAACAAACTAATTTGTTGAATCTGCATAAATGGCAGTTGATAGCAATAATTAGGGAAGAGGTCAGAAAAAATTATGTTGCATACTGTGTTGTGCCTGGATAATGTTGACTTGTGGTAAGCCCCCATATATCACCAACTGACCGATCTATATTGATCTCAGAAGAGGATTGTGTGATGTTCATTCAAAATTTATGGTTTTCATGCATGGACAGCATTTAAAATGGAATGGGATCCATCTACAGGAAAAATAGAATAGCGCACTGCTGTTTGTCTCAAACTCTTTTGCCCTCTTCCCTAGGGCTATACCAGAGGGTGTATTGAGTCCATCCCACAATGCACCAGTTCAGGGACATTACACTTCAATAGGGTCATGTGATACCACAAAATTCCCATTCCTAACACATAAAAACCCCGACTTTTACACTCATTTTAGCCCACTTGTACTTGGGTAAATTTTCGCATGGTCATGAAATGTTTTTCGGTCCTTAAACAACTTCAATGTTTTTTATTCCTAAGTGCTGATATGTGTTTAATACTGTACAGTATAGGCACATTGTATTGCATTATGGGATTGGTTCCAAACACCCTCTGGGACTATACTAATCGCTTTAACAATCTAAAGTTGGTGTGTCACACTTGCAGGTTCTTCAAGCACCTGTAAATGTAGTACACAACCTCCTACCTTTCCAATAACTGAATTTCCAACAAGTAAGTGAATTTACAGTAAACACTTGCAGGGCTACAAGCGGCCCTATAATTCCTATATTTCCTATATTTTTTACCCTCTCCCTATAAATCCCTATAAACTTCCAAAATCCCTATATGAATGGGATCCATCTACAGGAAAAATAGAATAGCGCACTGCTGTTTGTCTCAAACTCTTTTGCCCTCTTCCCTAGGGCTATACCAGAGGGTGTATTGAGTCCATCCCACAATGCACCAGTTCAGGGACATTACACTTCAATAGGGTCATGTGATACCACAAAATTCCCATTCCTAACACATAAAAACCCCGACTTTTACACTCATTTTAGCCCACTTGTACTTGGGTAAATTTTCGCATGGTCATGAAATGTTTTTCGGTCCTTAAACAACTTCAATGTTTTTTATTCCTAAGTTCTTGATTGTGTTTACTACTGTACAGTATAGGACATTGTATTGCATTATGGGATATGGTTCCAACACCCTCTGGGACTATACTAATCACTGTAACATCTCAAGTTGGTGTGTTACCCTTGCAGGTTTCTTCAAGCACCTGTAAGTAGTACACAACCTCCTACCTTCCAATAACTTGAATTTCCAACAAGTCGTGAATTTACAGTAAACACTTGCAGGGCTACAAGCGGCCCTATAATTCCATATTTCCTATATTTTTTACCCTTCTCCCGATAAATCCCTATAAAACTTGCCAAATCCCTCTATGTCCCTAATTTTTTTCTACACAGAAATTACAGATTGATGTTTTTCCCATGTTTTGGGTAATTAAATGAGGGGGAAATGCTTTCTGACTGTGCCCCTACCCCTATTTGAATTTGTTTTGAGGAATCCGGGTTTCTGCAGAGTGTAATTAGTTCAAGTATGACTCTAATAAGTCATGGCATTGAAGTTTTGACCTTATTTTGACGTTTGGACCAATCACCATAGGTCAAAGAGGTGTTGTTTTGTGGAAAAAAATGGCAATAGTTTCTGGAAAGTTTTTAAATTATTCATTTTGAGATACCGTGGAAACCTCACACGTTACAGTGGGAAAATTGACATGTTCCTTCCTGCTACTTCTGGCAACACAAATAGTTTTTATTTTAGAAGTGGTAATATCATCTGCTACGTGCCCTCTACCTAATCAACACTAATTTTAACAACTATGTCAATATTAGCACTTGAATCCATTGTACACCAATGTATCATTACCCAGGAATTTGCAGTTGACGTTTCTTCTCAAACCATGGTCAAAGGTCACATGGGTCCTACTGGTCATCTGTGTACACCCCAAGTAATTAGCCGTGGTTTCTTTTTGAGGGCAAATTTGGTTGGCAATTTAATAGATTTTAATAAAAGGTGTCCAAGCGTAATGTGGGTCATTACAGGTAATAACACACTTATAATCTTGAGCCAGTGGTTCGTTTGAGCATGATGGAACCCTATACCTCATTGGCTAATGAAATTGCATTGACAATACAAAATAGGGTCAAGCCACATCAGGTCCTCCTTAGAGGTCGATCTGTGTCCAACCTGAATTAGTTTTGGGTGGGTTATTTTTTTTATATCAAGTGGGATGTCATAGCACCTAACTGCCAGAAATGACATTTAATAGTTTTAAACACATTAGTTAAAGGTACATAGGGGTCTTTAGAGATCAACTGTGTACAAAACTGGTGAATCTTAGGCCAGTGATTCTTTTCCGAAGTCTAGTTTAAGAAAGAGACACTATCAGTGATTGTACATATCTTAAAATTTGCAGGAATAGCCTTCAAAGTGACGGATCAGTCTGTGAAGTCCCTCATAAGTTACCATTTTCCAACTGGAGAATTGACAGAAAAGGAAGAAAACCGTAGTGTTCCAGATACGATTCTCCCCTTCAATTCCGTTTTGTAGTAAGTGTCCGAACGGGACAGTAATGATAAATTTCCGATTCTGTCCTTATTAGGTTGCTTCTGGTCGTATCTTTTGCAGGGCACATTAGGATACCTGTACTTATTACATCCATGCAAATCTGATTTTTGATGAGTTTTTTTCGATTTTTCGATTAGCAAATCACTGATAGTGTCTTTAATCAGTCATGGGTAATAAGAGTGAAATAGAGCTTGACAGATATTTTATATAGCATCAGGGGAATAAGAGTGGAAAACACAAATACATGTCACAGATATGAACTTGAACTTTGCTTTGGACCTGCAATCTGCATCTCATACAAATGTTGTGTTAGCCATCTGGGTCCTTTGGTGGCAATAGTTTGTCATTTCCCTCAAAACTGCCTCAAAAATCTTGAAAAAGGCCAATATCTGGCTTGGCCGGACCCCCCCCCCCCCAACAAAATAGATAAATAAATTATAAGCAAATTCCTTAGAAATGGTATTGTTTTTACCAATATGACCCTTATGAATGGGTAAGGGTTTCAAGTCCAGCTGCACACCTCAACCAACCAAGCAAGTAGCCCCCTCCCCATGGAGCATAGGCAAATTTACTTTGATTGTTTTTTTTAAAAACAAATTATACTATAGCATCTATTTAGCTCTATTTGTAAAGAATATTAAAGCAGTGGTCTATGATTTCGCACATAAGATATTTCTGTTTTTTACTCCTAAACAAAAGATTATGCCTCCAGTCATCACATTCAGAAAGTCCCCTAAAATTGACAAGACTTGAACTAACTCTTTCCTGTACAACCATGCTAATTTTAAGATTTGAATACCCAATTGTGTAGTGCTTGTTTTTCAAAGCCTCCTTTTAATGACATTTTAGACGCTGAAAGGCAATCTTTTGACCAATTCTGTGAAAAACCAGGCAATATTAACATACATGTAATATAGTCAATAAAGCCAGAAATGGCTCAATTGTTGGCAGAAAAAAAAAAACATATCTTTCTAATGAATTAAAATTGCTGCTTGAATAATACAACGGAAAGGCGCCCACATTCCGCTTAAAATACATACAAATTCCTATATTTTTCCCTATAATTTTTTTCTTTGTTTTCCCATATTATCCCTATATCTGTTTTTTTGGCCCAATTTAGCCCTAATATTTTTTGCAAGGGTGCACTTGTAGCCCTGCCCTTGCATGATCTTTCAAAATTGCTTTATACATGGTGACTTTCTCAACATCGGTCAACTGCAAAGCTTATTTTTAAGTTGCACCTTGTTTGTGAAAGAAGTGTCTGTGAAAGTATGACATGTTAAAGAGTGAACCATTTGCATGCTGTCTACAGCTTAGCTGTGTTTGCAGGCACCACATCTCCTCTTGTGAGTGCGAGGGGGTAAGTGCAATAGCTGCCATGTGATACATCTTTGTGCTGTCCATGTATTAGACTCTTAACTGAGCTCCTTGATTCCGTGACCCACACAAGACTTGGAATATTGTATTATTGAAGGGGAATTTTTTGACAATGGCAGCTATTGCCTTAAAACCTACACATGAACATCTATGTGTGTACCTATAGGGCACATTCATTATTCCTACTTACTTGGAATATGCAACAATCTAGAAAAGGCTTACACATCATACACTTTAAACTAGTAACAATATAATTACTGATACTATGTCATTACTTAATGGATGATGACCCGCTTAAAGTATATGAAGTTTTCATCTGATAGAATGGCCTTCAAAACCCAAAACCCTATCTGTAAATTTTCGCTCCGATATTTCCCTATCCTTGTACTGCGAGAGTCTAAAACCTATTTTATAAGCCCCTAGAGACTATGTTCACATTAATATTGTCGACAAAATGGGGCACATGTTTGCTCATTAACTTGCTGATAAACACCGTTTTTTAGCCTCGATTTCCACAGGATAATGAGAAAAATAAGTAGCTTCTGAACCAAAATTATGACATTTCGGTAAAACCTGGGTTCTGGGGATGAATCTATTAGCGATCGACCATGGACCTTATATATAAGGAAAGAAACATGCATTGCACACTATAAACAATTATCACATAGAGAGAACTCTCGATGTCATTTACCTTGTACAGGACTTGAACTGGGACGTCTCGCTTTCGTAAGTGCTCTACCAGTAAGTATCAGAACCCATCATCCCTGTAAACAGATTCAATTATGAAAATGGCATGAAAATTTGACTTGGTTCCCTAAATCTTCTATGTAAAAATCAACAACAGATGACCTAAATATCACACCTGGTAAATGAGAAGGATGAGCTTTAAGTGGAAAAAGCAAGGTTTGCTAAGATTACAAAACAAATGCACTTAATTACCGGGTATGTAACATAAGGGCAATACTACATAACAAATTTACATTATTAATATAATTAACCCTAACCAACACCTCTTAACCCTAAATTCGAAATTTATAGCACTTAAAAAAGGAAGCAGGAGGAAACAGAATTTTGTTCAAACTTTAAATTCTACTTATAACATTTCTTTGTGACGTTGTAATATAACAGCAAAAAAATAATTTCCTTCTTACATTGATTTAATTGGTATAATAAAGAAAAATCCAAGGAATTCATGTAGCAGCTACGTTTATCACATTGGGGAACCCCGCCCACCGTGTGTGTTTTTATGATTTTGGGACTCCCGACCCGCCTGCAATCTAACATTCGCCATGCACAGTGACTGAAGTTAAAATGTGTCGTCTGCAAGAGGGCACATATTGGGGGCATTGCTTGGTAGTGTTTGTGTTTTTGTGCGTGTCTGTGGTAAAAATGTTACCTAAACAGAATTGCCACTGTTTCCATTATGTTATGCGAATCTGGGAAAACCCGCCACATGTGGGAAATTATATTTTTGGGAGTTTCTTTAAACTATCACTGCAGAGTTTGAAATATTAAGTTTCCGTAACTGTGTTACTCTTCTTCTTGTGATACACACTCAAACTTACGCCTTATCCAATCGACACAAAATAAATTACAATATAACAGATTTTAAGCTAATTTTCTTTATTTTTTTCAAAACTGTCCCAGTGCGACATGTGGCGGGTTTTGCAAGATCACATCACATATAGGCACACCTTTTAATGGCATTCTTCATGTAATGTGGTCATTGTTTACATGGCCCCAAAGTAACCCATCTCAAGGAGGGTCCAAGACCCAAAGGTCTTCTGGAGTTCATTAGAGGGCATGCCCAAAAATGGTCAGAATTATCACATTACTTTGTGTATTCACATATTTTGATCAATTTTATGTACACTTGTGATGCTGGGTACTTGGGTGTTGTTGGGGACCTCAATTGACCTTGTGACCTCATGTGACCTTTCCCATTCACAACTGCGACAGCGGGTGAATTCTCTATTTTTCTTAAACCAAAGATAAAATGGGACAGTACTGGATAAGCTTTGTTCCTGAATTGCAGCTGGGCCCTTCCTGACCACACCTATGCAAGAATTTTGGCCAAAATAATTTGGCCTCATTTTTACAAGGAAAGGTTATGCAATTTGTTGACAAGCTGGCTAATATCTTTTGCCAAAGATAAATGTTAATCTGGCTGAAAACTGCACCAGTAGCTTTGTTGAATTTGAACCAGTGACAGAGGATGATGTTCGGCTCTTGTTATGGCAATCACCTACATCGACATATGACTTGGATCCTAGCCACATCCTATGGAAGATGCATCATCCAAGACACGTGTTCATTAAGATCACTTCAAATTCAAATGGAAGCAATCTAATAATTTTAAGATATGCCTTAAATAGCAAATACCCACCCTCCTACCTGCCTATAAAAAATAGTCCATGAAGTACTTAATTGTTGTTAGACACAATCGAATGTATTTATGATACTTTTACATGACGTCAACATATGGCACCAACAAACCCCGGAAATCTCTTCAAAAACTACGCGAGACAAGCAATATTTCTAAATATTCCCGTCAGTATAAATTAATTGTGTCATGAACAAATAGAAAATGTACCTATAATCAAGAACAGGTTGATGATCATAACCCGATAAATAAAAATGTTCCAAATTATAAATTGATTGAGATATATTGAACAAATTTAATTCCTATGGTTATTTTGACACTTTTGCACCATAATTATTTTTATTATTGATTTTGGCACATTTAAAACCAATTGTAAATGTATGTTTGTACATTGTTAGTATCAAAGGTACATTCTAATGTCATAGACACAGGATTTGATTTGAAGGCTGTAATACTTACAATTTTTGTCAAGTATTTTTTGAAGGTGTTCACGATACACTTTTGGCTGGCCAGATTGCTTTACGTCATGTTACAATTTTAAAAGTATCAGAAATACGTTTATTGTGTCTAACCACATATTCTAGTACTATTTCTAAGTCTATTTTTTAATTGGCAGGTATTTGCTGTTATCAGGGCATCATTGTAAAATTATTATGGATTGTGGCCTTTCTCATTTTGAATTTGAAGTATGACTTAATTTACAGGTGCCATAACACTTGTTTTCATTTGATCCTTAGGTATATCTAGTAACAACTCCAATTTTGATACTATAGGTGAGGGTTAATATATAATTTCATTTATGGTGAATGCCATCTTGGGCTTTCCGTCAAAATGCTCAATGATGGCTCCAGTGCACCAGCAGATTCTTATTCTGCATCCCTAATCTATCATTTTCAGCAAAAAAATGGTGTATAGACTCCAACTTCGCATCACATATGAACGTTCTCTCTTGACTACTATTCGTTAGTTAAGTTAGAAAAAGAACAAGTTTTAAATCCGGTTTTTGTCCCGTCAACGGGGGTGACCGGATCCACCCTCCACTCAGCAATACTGTTTTCTTGTGGAGATTTATTGGAGCAAATATATTGACTACATTAACAATTTGGAAAGTGGTATCTCTGCTGAAAGAGCTTGGGGGCCATCACCAATTGAGCTCATTCGCCAAAACACGTACATGCTGCATCCACTGAAGTAGATGGACATTTGTGTCCAACGTTAACAGTGAGACATTTTGAGACTAGGGCCACTTAGATGTACAAGTGTACATCTAACGAGTAATTTAGGTGTTTTAAATCTTCCGATCTAATTTTACCAAAATTTTGTTTTTTGTACATGAGTCAGCAAATTTGACTAATATTCACAGTTTGGTGATTTCTTGAAAATAAGCACTGTAGCTTACACTCAAGTATGCAGTGGTAATATATTGTATGGCCACTCCGACTACAAACCATTTGTGCTCTAGTTCTGTCATTTTGTTTATAGCTTGATAACATAGCTACCACTTTTGCTGTTCTATTTGCAGAACCTCCAGTGCTTCAAGGGTGGATGTAAGCTACAAATACGTCCACCATCCTGTTAATTGGTCATGCCGTGAAGATATGGACTCCAACATCACTGGTTTCCTCCTTGTTCAGTAAACCACGTCTTGTCTCAGGTATGGAGGAATTTGACATTCAAGCAGTGTGTGTGTCACCAGGAGAGAGAGTGGATTTCTTTTCAGGACTTCCTTGCACAGCCGGGAGAACACTATGGAGGTCCCGTGTGTTGGGCTCTTACCAGCAGCCCCCCAACAACTACGGCATTAGCTGTTAGCCAAGAAGTGATTAGTAATGACAGGTGGTTAGTATAATAATTTAGCCCTTAAGTGAGTTTTAAACTACTGTGTGGACATGTTGAACAAATATTTTTAAAATTTTAAAAAAATTAACTTTGTAATTCACATGTTTCATCTCCTGGACATGAAATTTTCGTTGTAAGTGAACTTTCTCCTTTGATAAACTTTGTGATGTCATTCACCGTTATGTCCTGTCAGTTTTTTAGACATGCAATGGAATTTGTCCATTAAGTTTCTGTTCTGACGATAACCTTTGTGAACATTACTAATTCATAGGTCCTATATTCTACTTAGTTGAATTGATGGGCTGCCTGTAACTAATCCTGCAAAAGACAGCCCATCATACAATTATTAAAGGCTTAGGTGAATGCATATACATGTAATCTCCGTAGAGGGATGAAATCATTTGATTATGTTTAATTGTGCCACACATAAGCCAAAAAAACCACTTAAATGTGCAACCGAATTTTCACATAACAGGTGTCCCTAAAAATGTTAAAATCCTAAAAGTTTTGCACTACTAATAAAGCTGTCTACTATCAGAAATGTACCCATGTGAAGGATTAGCTGAAAAATATGTTTGTGGTACAAAAATTGGTGGCTCATTTCTAATTTTTTATCAGGGCATCAAATACACTTGGAATTAAGCCATTTAAGTGACAATCTTTAGTAGAGATTGAACTGTTTTTGAATAACTTACACAAAAATATTAAATCTGAGGCAGGCCTTCAACAATATAGGCCTGTTTGATTACACACATCAAACATCACTACAACAGTCATTCCATTATGCTAACCGGTTGGATGAATAGTTATTTGTAGGCCTCATTTTTACTCAAACTATAGAATACCCATTGTTTGTGCAATAAGAAATTATGTAACAGGTATTTCATGTTTGTTTTTTCATCAACATATGTCTTGTTACGCTGACAGAATGCTGTACTCATCCGAGTCTACCACTACTCCTGTTATCCGGCGGAATCACACAGGTGAGAAGTAACACCCCGATCGAAACCCACTCCTGCAGTCCAGCTGCAGAACACACAGGGAGATAGGTAAACTGCCCTGACTCCACCACTCCTGTCAGTTCCAGCGAATCAACTACAGGGGAAGAGGTAACTGCCCCTGAATCTACCACTCCCGTCAGTCCATCTGAATCAACAACAGGGGAAGAAGTGACCCGCCCTGAAGCTACACTCCTGTCAGTCGCGAAATCAACTACAGGGGAAGAAGTAACTTCCCCTGCACCTGAATCTACTAACTACTCCTGATCAGTCCAGCTGAATCACAACGTGGGGAAGAAAGTACTGTCCCCTGAATCTACACTCCTGGTCAGTCCACGCATCAAACAACAGTGGAAGAGGTGACTGCCCCTGAATCTACCACTCCTGTTAGCCACGGAATCACACAGGAAGAATTAATGCCCTGAAATCTACCACACATTTTAGTCCAGCTGAATCAACAACAGGGAAAGCATACTGCCTGGCCCCTGATCTACCACACAACACCTGTCGTTCCAGCTGAATCAACACAGGGGAAGAATAACTCCCGCTGAAATCCCCACTCCTTCGTCGTCCTGATCAACAACAGAGGAAGAGGTAACTGCCCCTGAATCTACCACTCCTGTCAGTCCACTGAATCACAACAGGGAATAATAACTGCCGCCCCTGATCTAAATCACCACTCCTGTTAGTGCCTCTGAATCAACAACAGGGAAGAGGTAACTCTGCCCCTGAATCTCCACCCTGTGAGCCAGCTAATCAACAACAGGGAAGAGGTAACTGCCCCTGAATCTACCACTCCTGTCAGTCCCGCTGAATCAACAACAGAGGGAAGAGGTGACAACTGGTTATGCCACAACTCTCAGTGTAGGACCAACACCATGCTTATCTTTGTATAACTAAGATACAAGTCTTCAGGTGATTTAAAAAGCCTGCATAATGCTCTTGTATATTGAGCTTGAGATTTCACGAAATCTGGACATAAAGAGCAGCTTGTAAAATTACTGATATGGTCGTTCACACCGACGTGTTGGGCTTAGGGGTTAAGTGTCCTCTCACTGTCTCACCTGTCGGGAGGTCGAGGGTTCTAACCCCAGCAGGATCATACCAAAGACTTTAAAAATGTACCATACTGCCGCACTCTTCTTTAAAGGATGGAAGTAGAGATTTTAATCACGCGGAGCTACCAGAAACTAACCCCCTGCTGTAGTGTTCAGCTGAATTGGCAGATGCTGTTTTTCCGGGTTTATGGAAACAGAGATAAGGCACTGCCCTATGAGCCCTTGGGTGCGGGAAGAGGATTTATTTAACTTTATATTGTCTTGCATTTACATGACATTCTCCATTATTTCATATGTTGTTTTAACCGTTCTTGTCATGTGAATGGTGTTCCTTTCAATTTTCTCCCCTCCAAATTCATAAAGAGCTTTCTGGGATTATTCGAAATATTTTGAACAAATAAAATTCAATTCTCTCTGTGAAAGCAAAATGTTTCCTTTTTGGAAAAAGCAAATTTTTCCTTTAAGATTTTTTTGTGTGTTTAAAATGATAGCCTGCTGTGCTGATGGTGGCAGTTTTTGCATCAAAATGTATATACAACTTCAGATTGTTGCTTTGATTTATTACCCTAAACATACATTTGAGACCTACTGAATTCACTCCTGTTTAAAAAAAGAGACTGGGAGATTTTCCCACTGATATTAGTAATTTTGCACTTGATTGTTTTATAATGCCTAATTAATGCCCGATCGGGCCAAGATTGTGCTTTCGAATGATAAATCCTGAATTTGGCACACATTTGGGGTCATGGTCCCACAAAAATACAATAGGGCGTATTGCATGTGATGTCACCGCCGGGCAAGAACCAAATCATGCGCACCTGTAGGGCCCCCCTTGTACTTTTAAAATTCATGCTCAATGCCCGGTATCCACAAAAAAAAGCGGGTTAACTTTAACCCAGCCAGGGTAAACAGGGTTTAACTCACGATCATGGGTTAAATTCTGTTATTCTCTATGGGATACTTAACCCAGGGTTAAAATTCACACTGGGTTAAAGTTAGAACCCGCTTCTGTGAATTTCGCGCCCAATCAGTATAAATAGCCTATTGAATAATGCTGTAGCTGTAGGTGACGTCCTTCGCACGTTGACCCACAACGGCAATTTGCTAAAGTTGTTTTGTCACAGTTGAATGTCACTTCATCTAAGCTAATTGAGGCATCTTTCAAAGATTTTATCGCAAATGCACATTTGCTCCACAATTAAAACAATCGGCTCTGCTTATAACAATATTTTTAGGAGACAAACAGAGTAGAAAAGAAGAAAAGTTCTTTTATGTTATGACATTTTTGAAGTAGCATGAAAGTTCATCTGTTTGCCATTTGTAGGAAAATGAGGTAAGCCTTTTTTTGTTCACACCAATAATTTGATGCTAGGATTAATACTTTAACACTCCAACCTCATCAGAGCATATTGAAACAAAATCTAAAAGTTTGAGATTTCCATCATATCAGAATCATTTTATCTACACTTGGAAGGTATTAGCAGCTCTGAATTATTGAGAGTGGTTGGTTGACTGTGGTGTTATAATGGCTCCTTCCGCTCTTTTAAAATACAAGTTCTACAAAATTTCCGACAGCTACATGATGGCTTTTGGTGACTCAATTTTGACATTTTGAAACCTAGATGAGTGGCGGTGTTTCCAAAAATCTGTTTTTTGAGAATTTCAGTGACTTCTTCAGTTCGGCTTTGTCCCTGATATGAGCTAAAATAAACAAGAGCAGTGATATCCTATGTCTAGTTTTTACTTATGAGAAAAGTGGAGTGTCCCACACCTCCCACAATTCTTGAGTATAAAGATGCCAATATTTACAATATGCAACATCTGATTTTTAAAGATTTTTTATTTTCTAATTGAGCAAATCCACTAAATTTTCTTGGATTTCATTTTAATTTGCAGAACCTCTCCATTGTTGTTCATTGAGGAAGATGAAGCTACAAATACTGTCCATCACGTTACTACTTGGTCCATGGCATGAAGAGTGGAATCCAACATCACTGGTTTTTGCCTTGTCCAGTACCGGCCTTGCATCCAGTATGGAGGAGTTCATTAACTCTACTCTAGTTGCAACCAGATTAAAGGGAAATTTTATTAAATGGAAGCTGCAGCCAGGGGCAATCTATGAGGTTCTGTTTTGGCGCTTTCAAATACAAGTCGATTGGCGTCGCCTGTGAGCCCAGAGAGGATTATAATGACCTTGGGTGGTGAGTTAAAGAACAAGAGCAAACATATTATTCTATACATGGCAATTACAATGTGTTTTAAATTTTGGGGACAAAAAATCACAAAAGGTGAGTACAGCCATTGCTAATGGTTTGTTTTATGTTAATTTGCAGTCATTATAATTAGGCTATATCACAAAGGGTGAATCTCAAAGATCGTCAGGATTAAAAAACAATGTTTGGGCCTATGTGTTCAGAAGCAATTGAGTTAACACAGGGTCCAAAATTTATTTGTTCATATGTTTTAGCAACCTCGGCAAATCCCATTATCGATCCACTGCAGGATGAAGGCCCTCTCATGTGTCACCACAAAGCTCTTGTCTTGGGCTTTCTCATTCCTGGTTATGCCCAGGAATTGGTTGAATCTTGTCTCTCCATCTAACTTTTTGTCTTCTTGGATGTCTTATTCCATTTATATTTCTAGGTCTCCAATTCTGTTTATTAAACTTTGGTCATTCTCCATCAGTCTGTCTTGCCAAGTGTTCAGCCCATGTCCATCACATGCCCATTTCTTTTGCTTCACTCATCACTTAAGGTCAAAGGTTGTCCGAAGGTGTAAATCTAATCAAACTATCTCGAATATTGTTTTTTGTAATGAGAATCTTTTGTTCACATGCAGGGGATTCAATAAATTCTAAATGAGATCAAAGTCTGTTGAACAATATTTTAAGTAAAACTTAAAACAACAAATGAGTAATACATTTCATGTGTTCTTCCTTTTACAAAACCCTCAACAGATGCCGCCTCGAGGGACAACCACAGATACTTTTTTAACCCAACCAGAATCTACCACTCCTGTCAGTCAAGCTGAATCAACAACAGGGGAAGAAGTGACCGCCCCTGAATCTACCACTCCTGGTAGTCCAGCTTAATCAACAACAGGGGAAGAAGTGACTGCACCTGAATCTACCACTCCTGTCAGTCCGGCTGAATCAACAACAGGGGAATAGGTAACTGCCCCTAATCTACCACTCCTGTCAGTCAAGCTGAATCAACAACAGGGGAAGAAGTGACAGCCCCTGAATCTACCACTCCAGTCATTCCAGCTGAATCAACAACAGGGAAAGATGCTGCCCTGAATCACCACTCCTGTCAGTCCTGTGAATCAACGACAGGGGAAGAAGTAACTTGCCCCTTAATCTACCATTCACGCCAATCGTCCATCTGAATCAATCACAACAGGGGAAGAATGACTGCCTCCCTGAATCTACCGCTCCTGTCAGTCCAGCTGAATCAACACATGGGAAGAGTGACTGCCCCTGGAATCTACCACCACTCTGTTAGTCCACTGGATCACCACCCGGGGAAAAGTACTGCTCTGAATCTACCACTCCTGTCATTCCGTGCTGAATCAACGACAGGGGAAGAAGTAATGCCCCTGATCTACCACTCTATAACTCCATTCAGTCCAGCTGAATCCAACACCGGGTAAATTGACTTGCCCCTGATAACCAATCCAGTCATTCCATCGAATCACCAACCGGGGAAGAAGTGACTGCCCCTGAATCTACCACTCCTGTCATTCCAGCTGAATCCCTACATGGGAGAAGTTACTGCTCTGATCACCACTCCTGTCAGTCCATCTGAATCAACAACAAGGGGAAGCAGTAACTGCTCCTGAATCCACCACTCCTGTCAGTCCGGCTGAATCAACAACAGGGGAAGAAGGTGACTTGCTCCTGAATCTACCACTCCAGTCAGCCCAGCTTACTCAACAACAGGGAAGAGGTGCTGGCCCCTGATCTACCACCCTGTCAGTCCACTGAATCACACTTCTGTTGCAGGTACAACTGCAGGTAGGGCAAATTTCAAGACTACTACATTTTTGTTACTTATCTACCAAAGACAACATTCATGATTTTGTTAAAGGCACTATCAGTGATTTGCTAAATCAGAAAATTAAAAAAAAAACATCAAAAATCGGATTTTTGCAAATCTGTAACAAGTATCCTAACATCCCCTGCAAATGATAAGACCAAAAATGACCTAATAAAGGCAAAATCAGATATTTTAGTCAGTACTGTCCGTACAGACACTTCTATAACACATAATTGAGAGTCATATCTTTGAACAGTGCTGTTTTCTTCCTTTCTGTCAATTTTTTCAGTTGGAAAATATAACTTATAAGAAATCTACAGATCTATTCTTCACTTATAAGTTATTTCCTCAGATTTTAAAAATGTTTTGACTCTTTTGGATGGATCACTGATAGTGTCTTTCATTTCTGGGTCATTGCTTGAATCTATATAAGTGGGAAGACTTCATTCAGGGATTATATGTCTGATGGTATAAACAGGGCTCTGACAGTGCCATTTTGCTGTTTCGATCACAGGTTTCTCTCCCATTCACTAGACGTGGGATATCGGAGCCTCATGTCACAGTGCATCAATCAGCAAGGACTGTTCACTCTGTAGCAAGAGAAGGCGGTGCTGACAAATTGCCAGCACCCCCTTATTGCCAGCACCCCCTTCTCGCCAGCACCGCCTTCTCAGAGAACGCGATTCTCGCATAATCGAATGTTATGAGTGTCAAATCCAATCAGATCAGAAGTGTTTTTGTTACCTGACATCAAAGCATGCAATAAGAAAATAAGCTATGCCTGTATCATGAAATTTTAGAGCTAAGAAACAGCGCCCTAATTTTAAAATGGCTGCGCGCATCATGAACGCGTGTCTAGGAAAGGTGCCCCTTCCGTTTATTCTTTACTCCGTGGTATAAAGCTCTCTAATCCCTCAGTGAAGTCTTGACACTAAACTAGTTCTGTGCAGTATTACACAAGAGGAATAATGCCTTTCTGTATATCATCTCATAATCTGTTATTGTTAAAGAGTGCCATTGTGCTGGATTTTTGAATATGTGTATACGTGTATGTTCAGTTGATGTCTAGGCGAACCGAGAGAGCAAGACATGGCAATTCCCCCTGTAGTTATGGGTGAATAAATATTAAAAGTTTTTGGACACCCGTCATGATATTGTTAAGTGTATTCCCTATAGTCATGTCCAAGTGAAGCAACACCTTGACAACATGTGCAACTTTAAAGGCAGACTCAAATTTCAAAATATAATTTTTTGTTGGTGGTAGAATACAAATAGGTGCATCTGGAACTAAGATAGTAACCTAAATGCTTAATTACAAGTGAGAGATGATCGGAATTTTTCCACATTCCATGTAGTAAAATACTTACGTACATTTCACGAGTAGGATTACCGTGTATAAAAAAATTCCAGAATCCGAATTTTGAATGAAAGGTTGTAATTTTCTATAATGAAATACTTACGTCGATTTTGGAGCTTATTCTTTCACAACGGTGAGTTGTATATGGACCAGCATTAATGTATATTAAAACAAACATGGCATGTTTGCACATTGAGTGCACACCCTTATCAGGAATCTCTGAGTCAGCCCTTAATGGCATGGACTTTTCTTGCATTAGGTCAACACGGCAGCTGATTAATGAAAACATAAAAACTTGAACCCAAATTAAAAGGGTAACCAATAAATAAAAAATATGACCCATTATTTTGTGGAGTATCACAAAATCTGCAAAATTTCTTGCTGAAACTAAATCGGAATTTGGCCGAGATTGAAGGACCAATCCCTAAAAACAGCCCAAATTCACAAAGATGGTCATAGTGCATTCAAGCTTCTTCAAAAATCAATTTTTGAAATAAGAATCTTCTTGGTTTTTCAAAGAAGACAAATATTGATGCCACAATTTCCAAAAAATGACATTGTTTTGAACTAAATAGGGCTACACTCTGCATGATCACAATTATTGCCATGTTTAACTTGCAGAACCTCCATTGTTGTTCATTGAGGAAGATGAAGCTACAAATACTTCTATCACTGTTACTTGGTCATGGCCTGAAGAGATGGAATATAACATCACCGGTTTCCTTGTCCAATACCGTCTTGCATCCAGTATGGAGGAGTTCATTAACTCCACTCTAGTTGCACCAGATGAAAGGGAAGATGTTATTATGGAACTGCAGCCAGGGGAAAGCTATGAGGTGCAGGTTTTGGCACTTTCAAGATCTCAAATAGATATGGCAGTTGCTTTGAGCCCAGAGAGGATTATAATGACATTGGGTGGTGAGTATATAAAGGAAACAAGAATGTTTGAAGTATAGAATTGGAAATAGATTTAAAGAAAAACTGGAAACGTTACTAGATTCAATAAAATGCCATAGAGAAATACCTTAATGCTTAAGGTTCAAGATTATACCCCAATTTGACGGCCAAATATATGAAAAATATTTAGAGTTCAAACTCAGTTAAACAATACAAAATATACCATTTCTAGGGTAAAAATAACTGTAGTTTCTAATTTTGCAAACAAAGTCTGGTATAATATGTCATTTTCTAAAAATCATTTTCAATGTCATCCAATTATTGCCAAAAAATGGATCCTTTTTGGTAATAAAATATTTCACCCGCCATCAGAAATTAACACCATATTTTAAAAAATGAATTTATCCTTTATTAATTCCTTTTGACTAATCTATTTATGTTGAAATATTTCGAAAATAAAGAGCGCTTATATTCCCATCATTGCCATATTTGCATGTACTCTTCTCCCTCAATGTTTGGGATGTAATTCCGTTAAATAATGCAAGGACATTGCTATGTAAAGAAATGTGATAGATGTGTGCACATAGTGGTTAAAAAAAAAAAAAGGAATTCAATCAGGCTTAAATGCAAAGGCCTACAAAATCCACAGGACCACGGCACCACCGGCCCAGAAAAAAATTTCACAGCCGCAGAAAAAATTTGAGCCTAAAAAAAATCATCGGGAAGAAAATATTGAAAAAAATAACTTTTAAACAAAGATAATATTCAAATATCAACGTTGTCTTGTGCACAATGGAGTTCCCAAAAGTGGATTAGGTTTTTGTGTCAACGTCAGTATCCGGAAGCAGTCCTATGCTGATATCATTTTGAAAAAATAGTCCTCAAACCCCAATAGTACCAGGCTAATTTTGCGTAAATGTCAGCAAATTGTAGAAGTTGTTGGTTTAATAAAAACATAAAAAAACTCAGTCGTCATATAATTAATTACAATTTGTTTCCTTTTCATTTGACATCACATCAAACTTCACAAATAAAGATAATCAACCCCCAGATCCGCCCTTCCTCTATTCCAATGATTTAAACATTTATGCAGGTATTGCATTATCCCTCCTCGGCGAATCATTTCAACAAGTGTATAAAGCAAATATTGATCATTAATCGCAATGCCAAACATAAAATTATGCCTTTAAATTACTCAATAACGTTTCTTTCTCCGTCCAGTCGCGAACCAGTAGCTCATATTATTTTCATCATTACCCTTGAAGTGAGTTTCCGCTTTGAGAAATTTCATTCAAATTTTTCCCATTCAAAATGTGAATGTCCAAACGTCCCTTTGTTGTAAAATATAAACATACTCCTTACTGACATTTATTTATCCAAATATCTTAATCATGTTTATGTACATATGTTTATTTTTTTAAAACGTAAAAAGTCCATGAAATCAGTACTCCATGGTGAAAGTAGCACTCAAAGAGTTAATATACCCTACTTGTAGCCTTTATGTAATCATAATGTGAGCCTGTCAGAAATTGTAACCATGGTAACTAAACAAAGCATAATCTAGGTGTGGCATGCGCGGAGTGGAACGTTCTGCCCTGAAACATCGGCGGAAAAACATCCATCTAAATCACACCTTTCGTACTTCCATCTACGAAAACCGTGCTAATATTCTGCTTTATACAATCCTTAGAGCAAGTTCTTGTAACTGAAGTGTTTATTACTAACTCTAGCTGCAAGATTTTTTGACTTTTCTACACTTCGTTACTCACTGTAAAAGTCGGGGCCATTTTGACAAAATCGTGGTGACTTGCTGTGTTTTCTAAGCGTACTCGCGTTTTAACGTTGGAGTGTATTTACCCCAAGGCTACATCCCCGCAATAACGGGTGTAGCTAACAGTACTAGGTGGCCTGGACAACCGGCGGGGGCAGTCGCCGAAGTAACTTTATCGGTAGGGGTAGGTTGTCCGTTAGCGTTGGTGTTTTTATACTACATGTTTCATTCCCCCACGTTTAATTTTTTTTTTTGAGGCAGATGAGGGGACTTATTCTGGTTTGTTATTGTTTATACTGGGTCATGCCTCCAATTGCAACGGGCATGGCTTCATACTTCAATTGCTGATTCACGGTACATCACACTGATTCCGGGGACTCATACTGGCATGAATTTTTATGACATCCCTGTTAGCATCTATGATTATTCCATCAAAAATCCATAATGTATACATTTGGGGTTTTTCCAAGTTTGAATACTATTTCCCAACCATGGTAAATATTATCAGTGGTTTTAAATGACAGTGGCTCATCCATGTCCCCTGCACAGAAGCAACCATCCATCTAAACTTTCCATCTTTTAACAACATTGCCATGTTGATGCTCCTACGGGCTGGCGATCTCCATCCTAATCCCCGGTCCTATCAGCCTACATTTTCCGTGCGTCGTAATGTAAAAGGGCTGCTAAGTGGAACCACGTTCGGTAGTTGTGATAGATGTGATGGTTGGTTTCATTCAGCCTGTATGCTATGAACTCTGTTGTTATGAACCTGGTGCCACAGTGCGTTACCTGATATGCTGGCCAAGGCGGCAATGCCAATTGTTTTCTGATTCGCTCTCTTTTTTCTAAGTCAGATGCCACCTTTGTCAATCATTCTCTCTCGTGTCTTTCAGCAATCTGGTGAAAGTAATACTCTAACGCGATAGGTCCTAACATCACAACTCCGGCTCAACATCAAAAGGGATGAGGACCTAAAAGCCCCTCCTTTATCAACCTCATCGCCCAGATCCATGAGCTTTCCATGCAAGTAACAAAGGTAAAAAGGCACCTGTTAAGAGATATAAACCTGGTGCCAGACCCCATGCTCTAGCCTTAAGGTCTTGGTTATCAAACTTCCTAGGACTGAGAGTAAGGTTGCCGACATTTGCTTTTGTGTTGATGTTAATAATCCGGACGTCATCAACGATACAGAAACCCACTTAGATTCCACTATAATAAGCAGTGAATTGTTCCCTCCTCAATACAAGATTGTTAGGAAGGAACGTGATTTTGGGGTCCTCAACAACGGGGGAGTTTTGATCGCTGTCAAAATATCTGATAGCTACCCACAGACTTGATTTAGATACAAGTGTGAGGGTGCTGTTTGGATATCCCTGTCTATTCAAGGGTATGAAACAAATCACATCGTCGGGGCATTTTAACCGTTCTCAAATCGTTGGTAACTCACCTGATTATTTTGAACAGCTAAGGGAGTCGCTCAGCAGGATTAAAAGAGCTAATCGTTGCCACATATGGCTGGCTGGCGACTTCACTTCCCTGGATAGATTGGGAGACCCAGAGTTTACAGACAATGCACATATGCTACTTTATCTACACAAAATATCGTATTGCTTCGGATTTTTGGATGAGAACAGATGGTTTCCCAACCAACACTGGAAATAATACTGGATTTGTTTATGACTAACAATCCACCTTATATTGAGGATCATAATTCTTCTCCCGGTTGACGACCATGAATGGCATACCAATGCTTGTTATTGTGCTAGAAGAAGCCCCATGGTAATCAAAACTAAACCTAACCCCGGAAGGCCTATATGTTTGGCAAGGCTGATGTTGTCAGCATTAAGAAAGAACTCCATATTTATCAGTAATGATTTGTTGGCAAAGGGAACCACAGGAGTTCAGTCTGTGATCTTTGGGCTGAGTTTAAAAACATAATCAAGAGTGGTCATGGAGTCTCATGTTCCAACTCGTATGGTCAACAAACGAAATTTGAACCCCATGGATCGGAGGAATCAAGCGTCGCTTATAAAAGAAAGCAAGAGAGCGTTTAATAATAAGCAAAGGGAGACTAACCAGGATACACTTGATCGTTTTCACACTCCCGGTTCGGCACAAGGATACCCAAAAAGCCTACTATAAGGCCCACAGAAATTTCAATCAATTCTTTGTTCGATTCTGGCAAAAAATTCTGGTCATTCATGAAAAGTCTTAAAACTGACTCAGTTTGGTATCCCTACTCTTAAGTTCAAATGGTTTGACATTCGAACAACCAGGTCAAAGCTAACATCCTTAATGACCAATTTTAAATAATCCGTTTTTACAAGAGAAAAGATACCCTTATTACCCTTCCTAATTTAGGTACCAGTAATTATCCCACCATGCCAGATATTCAAATTTCTTCTTGAGGGCGTCATAAGTTGCTCTCCGCACTCAATCCTAACAAACCTCGGGACCAGATGGTATACCCGCCCAGATACCAAGGTACTGCTGAGGAAATAGCCCCGGCCTTGTGTCTTATCTTTGAAAAATCCTTAGAGTTAGGTGAGCTGCCACCTTCCTTTCTTTGCGCCAATTTATACCTACCCCCATTTTTAAGAGGTGATATAGAACATTAGCTCAGTCTTATAGGCCGGTACGACTTACCGCAATCTCTGCAAAATTTTAGAACATATCCTACACTCACAAATAATGCATAATTTGATTCTCATTCGTTTCTCACTGACAGACAAACACGGCTTTCGTTCTCATCACTCCTGTGAATCACAGTTAATTTGACCGTTCATGATCTTCTCAAATTACTTAATGCCAGATCCCAAACTGATTTAATCATAATGGATTTCACGAAAGCCTTTGACACGTCCCACACAATCGCCCCCCCCCCCTCTTAACTTAAACATAGATTATTATTGTATTCGTAACGGCGGAGATTATTATGGTATTCGAACCGCACATTGACTTGGATAGCCAAATTTCCTCATGCCCCGTAAGCAAGGGTCGTTGTCGGGTGAGCACTTTCGGCTTGGACAGAATGTTGATTCAAATGTGTGCGTTCCCCCAAGGTACGGTGCCTGGGGCCTTGCTTATTCCTGTCTACATTAATGACTTTGCCGCCCCAAACTTACATTCAGAAGTCAGCTTTTCGCAGACGATTGGCGTTTCTACCGACAAACTAAAATCACAATGATTTGATCATGATCAACTCCAGGGAGGATCTTATACCCTTTTTTAAATGGCAGGATGATTGGCAATTGCATTTCAACACCAAAAAATGTTTCGCTTTGCGAATCACTGCATGCCCGTGCTCCTAAAGTGTACGACTACAAACTGGAGAACATACACTGGAGTAACCAAATTGGCCATTCATACCCCTTGGAGGTTGACATTCTCATAATTTATCTTGTGGAATATCACATTACACGTATTGTATCTGGCTGCTACAGGCAATTTGGGGTTTCAACAAAAACTTATATTCTTACGAAGCAGGATAACACAACGCTTACATGCTAAAAGTACAGCCTCACGTTGAGTACACTTCCTCCGTGTGGGATCCATAACCAAAAAGAACTCCGAAAATTGAAAGGGTTCATCGGAGGGCAGCCCGGTTTGTTTCTAACGATTATAAGAAACCTAGCAGTTTTGCTTTCCATGGGGGGGGGCTTAAGAACTGACAATCATTAAAGACCGGAGAAACAGCAATCGCTTAACCATTTTCATAAGGCAAGGGAGGGACCCCTACCCTGCCGGTCGACGACCTCCTTTCTGCCCGCTGGGGGGCCAACGTCCTTCAATGCACCATCATTCCAACTCATATCAAATCATTACTGCCGAACAAGGATTGTTACAAACAGTTGCAGTGTTGGTGCCGCAAACAATATCGACTGGAAATAAACTACCCTACCACAAACTCACTAACCATTAATAAGCCAGATATCTCAAGAAGCGCAAGTTATTAAACCAACTTTAATCAGCAAGACTAATCAGCATCATTGCGCTCACCTCAACCTGTTCGTTTGTCTTCACCTGGAGTCGTTTGAACATACACTCAGATACAATACCCACCCACTTGATCTGAGGTTCACCTTCCAGGGCTGTGGCTCACCCTTTGGACTATCCCACTGGCTGATAATAGGGTGTATATTAGAAAGCATCTGGGTGGCTAGAACTTATGTCGGTGGTGGGAGGGGGGAGGGGGGGTTTGTACAGTTTGATAGTTTTTATTTTACTATGGGAGGGGGAGTGGGAGCGGGAGAAACAAAGTTATATGTTGGATTTTTTAACCATATAGTTTAGTGGACAATGATTTTTTTCTAATTAAAAAACATCAGAAAGTACAAGTGTCAGTTTTCTTGGGCTTTGTTTGACAATTTTTTAATTAAAGAAACATATATTGTCATTTTCATCAAATTACCCTCTTTAGAATGTTATTAACTTTAATATGGCCAATTAAATTGACTGAATGTTTTACATTACATGTATACCCTTTTTGTAGTCTTAACGGTTCCAACTGACATTTTTCAACTACAAATCAATTGAACATGGCATATAATAGTAAATATTTCTATATTTGTGAATTATGCCTTAAATTTACACAAAATAGTTCCAAAACAGGTCAGATTGCACCAGCGAGCATCAAAATACCCTTGGCTCCGGACCCTGGACCCCGGCGTAATGACTTCCGCGCTACGCGTCGGTCTTATTGCTCTTTGCGGCACATTGAACAGAAAATTTTTTCCATTACTAAGGTCCCAAAAAGACTGAAAATTTTTTGTAGGCCTGCTTAAAGGCTGACTCTCACAAGTTTTGAATATATTTTTGTGTCATTAATTACAAAATAGCCAACTAAAACTAAAGATTTGTCACCTACAATGCTCAATCCAATATGAGACGAATCGGATTTTTTCGTTTTTCATGCAGTGATCTTTATATATAGTATAACAGTTCCAAAGATACTGTGTATAACAAAATCTCCGAATCCGGAATTTCTACAAAAACTTATATTCTTACGAAGCAGGATAACACAACGCTTACATGCTAAAAGTACAGCCTCACGTTGAGTACACTTCCTCCGTGTGGGATCCATAACCAAAAAGAACTCCGAAAATTGAAAGGGTTCATCGGAGGGCAGCCCGGTTTGTTTCTAACGATTATAAGAAACCTAGCAGTTTTGCTTTCCATGGGGGGGGGCTTAAGAACTGACAATCATTAAAGACCGGAGAAACAGCAATCGCTTAACCATTTTCATAAGGCAAGGGAGGGACCCCTACCCTGCCGGTCGACGACCTCCTTTCTGCCCGCTGGGGGGCCAACGTCCTTCAATGCACCATCATTCCAACTCATATCAAATCATTACTGCCGAACAAGGATTGTTACAAACAGTTGCAGTGTTGGTGCCGCAAACAATATCGACTGGAAATAAACTACCCTACCACAAACTCACTAACCATTAATAAGCCAGATATCTCAAGAAGCGCAAGTTATTAAACCAACTTTAATCAGCAAGACTAATCAGCATCATTGCGCACACCTCAACCTGTTCGTTTGTCTTCACCTGGAGTCGTTTGAACATACACTCAGATACAATACCCACCCACTTGATCTGAGGTTCACCTTCCAGGGCTGTGGCTCACCCTTTGGACTATCCCACTGGCTGATAATAGGGTGTATATTAGAAAGCATCTGGGTGGCTAGAACTTATGTCGGTGGTGGGAGGGGGGAGGGGGGGTTTGTACAGTTTGATAGTTTTTATTTTACTATGGGAGGGGGAGTGGGAGCGGGAGAAACAAAGTTATATGTTGGATTTTTTAACCATATAGTTTAGTGGACAATGATTTTTTTCTAATTAAAAAACATCAGAAAGTACAAGTGTCAGTTTTCTTGGGCTTTGTTTGACAATTTTTTAATTAAAGAAACATATATTGTCATTTTCATCAAATTACCCTCTTTAGAATGTTATTAACTTTAATATGGCCAATTAAATTGACTGAATGTTTTACATTACATGTATACCCTTTTTGTAGTCTTAACGGTTCCAACTGACATTTTTCAACTACAAATCAATTGAACATGGCATATAATAGTAAATATTTCTATATTTGTGAATTATGCCTTAAATTTACACAAAATAGTTCCAAAACAGGTCAGATTGCACCAGCGAGCATCAAAATACCCTTGGCTCCGGACCCTGGACCCCGGCGTAATGACTTCCGCGCTACGCGTCGGTCTTATTGCTCTTTGCGGCACATTGAACAGAAAATTTTTTCCATTACTAAGGTCCCAAAAAGACTGAAAATTTTTTGTAGGCCTGCTTAAAGGCTGACTCTCACAAGTTTTGAATATATTTTTGTGTCATTAATTACAAATAGCCAACTAAAACTAAAGATTGTCACCTACAATGCTCAATCCAATATGAGACGAATCGGATTTTTCGTTTTTCATGCAGTGATCTTTATATATAGTATAACAGTTCCAAAGATACTGTGTATAACAAAATCTCCGAATCCGGAATTTCTACAACAAAGTGTGATTTTCTGTACGAAGGACTACGATTTGAGCTTAGATATTTCACACAGTGGCTAGTATATGGACAAGCATTATGTAGATGCAAAAAACTTGATTTGTTTGAAAATTGAGGGCACCCTCCTTGGGAAATCTCTGAGTCCGCCTTTAAAGGTGGATGAACTGATCGACAGCCTCGTCCTCCCACTTCACTCCATCAAAACTGAGAATTTGATATCGGAAGAAAGTTTGTATTTTTCTCATTACCCCAATGAATTATAAGGTGCAAGAAATGTTCCTTTTGATGTGATGAACAAATGTGGCTGACCACAATAATTACCATGCACTCTCCTATGAGCCAATTTAGTATGCATTTTTGCTTCTATATACTATCCAAGTGGCTGGTCCAAATTTGTATTGTTTTTGATTATATTCTTCTGAGTGAAGAAGAAAACACCATATGAAAAACCGGACCATGATCACGGAACTTATCTTTTTAAATTTCCAATTATACATCCAAACTTCATAAGCTACATACACAAAATTTATCACGATGGATGACTCCATTGTTTTTCACAATTGTTACTGTTTCCTTGGGAAGCACTTGTCCTGCTGCGGAAAGTCAGATGGGTTTGGACAGCTTATATTTAAACTTTTCCTTGGATGGGAACTGGGTACATGGCACACTTTGGTATAATATGACCTGTGAATCATAAAATACATGCCTACACAAATTTAGACTTCCCGTGACAAAAATTGACCTGCAAAATTGCAATTAGGGGGTGGGGGAGGGATACATCGACCTTAAAAATTAATAGGAATTGTCGAAGTAGCTTATTTACCCCTCATAGGTAGAAAGTTAGCTTTTCTCTATTGTCATTTTCAATTTGAATTTACAACTCAAAAGTGAAGACTATTTTGAATATGTTATCTCTTTTCCTATTTTTTGTGTCGCCTGCCTTAAAGGTGCAACAAGAGATTTCAAATAACGGGCGTCCCGAAAAAATGTGTAAAGCTTTATATCAAAAATATTCAGCCTATGTTTTCTATTGAAATATAAGCATATACAAATCGCCTTTTGTTTTCATTTGAAGTTATTAACCAAATAAAAGGTAGGGAGTCTTTTGAGCATCTAATCTGTATGAAATCACTACATTTCACAGAAATATGGATGACTTGAAATCTCTCGTTGCACCTTTAAGACAGGAAGACACATAGGGATCACTTTGTCCACTGTTGTCTGTTGTGAAAACGGTTAACATTTGCCTGTAATATCTGCATACTTAAATGGATTTAAACCATTCAAACTTGAATCATAGGTGCAATTTGGGATCCCTCAATTTTTGATGAGGTCAAAGGTCACATACCAAGGTCAAAGGTCATGTGAGATTGTCTGTTGATGTAGTCTGTTGTGAAAAAGGTTAACATTTGCCTGTAATTTCCGCATACTTTAACAGATTTAAACCAACTTGAATCATAGGTGCAACATGGGATTCCTCATTTGTTGATGAGGTCAAGTTGTAAGAGAGGCTGAAAAAGTGAAATTGACCTCGATTGAAAAGTTGACGTCCAATTGGAACCAAACTTTGTTTGTGGAGATTACATGCAAACCCTCATTTGTTTGAGGTCAAAGGTCACATATCAAGGTCAAAAGTCACATATCAAGGTCAAAGGTCACATATCAAGGTCAAAGGTCACATATCAAGGTCAAAGGTCACATATCAAGGTCAAAGATCACATATCAAGGTCAAAGGTCGCATATCAAGGTCAAAGGTCGCATATCAAGGTCAAAGGTCGCATATCAAGGTCAAAGGTCGCATATCAAGGTCAAAGGTCGCATATCAAGGTCAAAGGATCACATTCAAGGTCAACGGTCACATAAGCCATCAGAACGCCTAGAGGTCTGAGGACCCCCAATGTATTTTTGGACTTCTGAAATATGGTAAGTTTAAACTTTCATTTTTTATATTTCCGCCTTTTAATAAATAACGAACCCTTATGCCCAACATCATGGCTATACGGGTTGATTTTTATTTTTTAAGAAGAAAATCTTATACCAAAATAATAACATGTCAACCGTGCTGAGTCGGATGGTTGAGATGACATGGCGTTTATGACACAATATTTCAAAACCGGAGACACAGTTAACACCTAACCTCTCTCCTGCTTCCTCCTCTCGCTTTCTTTTCCTTTCCTCACCTTCCCACTTTACTGGTAGGATGAGCTAATTTCCTGCTCAGACAGTATGGAGGGAATATCCTGAAATATCACACAAAACCACTTATGGTCATCTTTTGCATCTAAAGAAGTTTGGTGTAACATCATACGGATTAAAAAGAACCTGTTTTTTTTTCCGTTGTTTAATTGCGAGTAATATTATTAAATCATAAATTTGTTTTGGCATTGGAATATGATGCATTGTTTTTATCAATTCTTTGGCATAATTATATTATAGCCTTGCACTTGTTTCTGTAATGTTGTGCTTTATTTCATTAACAGAAAGAAAACCTGATCAGAGTAGCTCAAAGTGTATAATTTAATTCCCAGCCAATTCTTTGTTTAAAATAGATGTAGCTCATATTCAAAATTTTTGTGCACATGTGTATTTCACAGACGTTTTACAATCATCTAAATCAGATGCTCTATAAAATCCTTCATATCAGAAAATGGCACCCTGTGTATTTTTCTATTTTTCATTGTTGGTATTTAGTTTCAGATTCTAAACAGAAATTAACTAGAGAAAATTAGTTTCATGATTTTAGTAATCACCGCGGGGGGCAGGGGATCATTTTTTTGTGATTTTTGGCAGTCAAACTCGGTCATATCTTAAACCTTAAACAAATGTACCAACTATTGATTATATTGTTGTCATAGTAATTTATTAGGGTGGTTTCCTTAAGCAAATACATGTTCAACTTCAATTTATGTAGCATTAACATATTGTATTAAGTGTAAACAGGGTGGGAGGTCAAGGACGCTGAACAAATACCGGCACACTCATTTGCACTTGATCAGTGATCAAGCCTTTAAGGTCTGATGTATTTCAGTACATGTAAAGAGAGATGTAAAGATTTGAGTGACTGATACATAACATTAACTTTCAAAATCTTAATGAAAAGGGTATTCACAACTACTGAGCTATTCAAACTCAACCATAAATTACACTCCTGTCAGTCCACTGAATCAACAACTGGGGAAGAAGTGACTGCCCCTGATTCTACCACTCCTGTAGTCCATCTGATTCAACACAAGGTAAGAAGTAACTGCCCCTGAATCTACCACTCCACACCTGTCATTCCAGCTGAAAATCAACAACAGGCAAAGACGTGACTTGCCCTGAATCTACCACTTCCTGTCAGTCCACTGAATCCAACACAGGAGAATAAGTTAACTCAACTACTACTGCCCCCTGAATCTGCCACTTCATGTCATTCCTGCTGAAGGGGTCAACAACAGGGGAAGAGTGACTGCCCCGAATCTACCCTCTGTCATCCCAGCTGAATCACACAGGGGAAGAGGTAACTGCCCATGAAATCGGGTCCACCACTGGGGGGGGGTCCTGTCAGTCCAGCTTAATCAACAACAGGGGAAAAGTGACTGCTCCTGGGATCCACCACTCCTGTCAGTCCAGCGGAATCAACAACAGGGGAAGAAGGAACTCCCCTGAATCCACAACTCCTGTTAGTCCAGCTGAATCATCACACAGGGGAATGAGGTAACTGCCCCGAATCTAACCACTCCTGTCCAGTCAGCTGAATCAACTACAGGGGAAGAAGTAACTCTGCTCCTATCGTAACATCTGTCAGTCCAGCTGAATCAACAACGGGGAAGAAGTGAACTGCTCCGAATCTACACCCCTGTTTAGTCCAGCTTGAATCAACAACAGAGGAAGAGATAACTGCCCCTTAATCTACCACTCCCGTCAGGTCCAGCTGAATCACAACGGGGTAAGCAGTAACTCGCCTGAATCTACGCACTCCTGTCAGTGCCACTGAATAACAACAGGGGAAGAATTACCTGCTCCTGACACTACCAACCCCTGTCAGTCCAGCTTAATCAACAACAGAGGAAGAGGTAACTGCCCCTGAATCTACCACTCCCTGGTCAGTCGAGCTGAATCAACAACAGGCAAAGAAGTGACTGCCCCTGAATCTACCACTCCTTTCAGTCCAGCTAATCAACAACAGGGGAAGAAGTAACTGCTCCTGAATCTACCACCCCTGTCAAGTCCAGCTTAATCAACAACAGGGGAAGAAGTAACTGCCCCGTGAATCTACACTCCTGTCAGTCCATCTGAATCAACAACCATGGAATCAAGTAACTTCCAACTCTTCCGCCTGAATCTACCACTCCTGTCCAGTCCAGCTGAATCACAACGGGGATAAGTAACTGGCTCCTGAATCACACTCTGTCAGTCCGCTAATCAACAACAGGGGAAGAATTAACTGGCCCCTGAATCTGTCCACTCCTGTCAGTCCTGCTGAATCAACAACAGGGGAAAGACGTGACTGCTCCAGAATCTACCACTCCTGTCAGTCAAGCTGAATCAACAACAGGAAAGGGGGACTCCCCCCCTGAAATTCTACCACTCCTGTCAGTCAAGCTGAATCAACAACAGGGGAAGAAGTAACTTCTCCTGACTCTACCACTCCTGTCAGTCAAGCTGAATCAACAACAGGGTAAGAATGACTGCCCCTGAATCTAACCACCCTTTCAGTCCAGCTGAATCCACAACATGGGAGAGGTACGCCCCTGATCTACCAATCCCGTCAGTCCACTGAATCAACTACAGGGGAAGAAGTGACTGCCCCTGATTCTACCACACCTGTTTAGTTATCCAGGCTGAATCAACAACAATGGAACAGGTTACTGAGTTAACTTCTGTTGCAGGTACAACTGCAAGGTTAGGGCAAAAATCTTTTCTTAGGTTTTGTTACCCATTTTGTAACACATTATTATGTTACTACTTCAGTATGAGCAGTGAATTTTAGCTATTAAAGAATGTTAGATGCTCCTCAATTTGTCAGCGTTAAAATATGTGTTCATTTAGTACAGGATAGTGACTAGCAAAAAAAATCTTTGAGAATTTGCAGGTTGCATTCGGGCCCACTACTAAAAGCATCTTGTTTTATATCACAATTATATATAAAGCCAACAAGCATTGTATTTTGCAAAATCCATATGCAAATATTTTCTTTCTGAGGAGATTTCCATACAAATGGGCAATCTCTTATCAGAATTATATTTCGAGATTCCACTAGATATGATACTGGGCCACATTATGCTGGCATTGCAAGTGAGGTTGCAACAAGTTTTTTTTATGGTCAGACCTAATCTTATATTACGAGCTAAAAACTTCGTGGTTTTCATGATATTTTGATAGGGATTTGATATTGACTTAATTTAAAAAATTAACCGACCCAAATATTTGAGGGGTTTGACAGTAACCTAACCTGCTTTCCGTCCACCTTCCGCATTCTGTTTAGAGAGCTCAGTCCCATCAACAAATGTAAATGGCAATTTTGAGGTGCGAAAGCATCATGTGCAAATACTGCGGATAACTGTGCTTTTTGTTAGCATTCATTAAAATCATGCATCTGTCTGCTTTGCTGTGTACCGAATGTGGCACAGATTTTTCTTGCCATCCAAAGAGGTGCCCAAATTGATAAGTGTCAAATTTCAGTTTTTTAGGCATGTAATGGAAAAAGTAAGTTGGTGACCCCCATTTTTTAATAATTCTGAAGAAACCACATTGGGACCTTAACATAATTACTTGGAAATTTAAAAATTCTATCAAGTAGTTTTTATTTTGTACGGGATTCCAGCATTTTTTTACTTTTCATATAGATATGTGTGGTTTAAAAAGTGACCAATACCATTTTATCTTTAGCTGTAGCTCAAAAACAAAGTCAATGACATCCTCTATTTATTTCAGATTCTTGATCAGCACTATTGAAAATACTATATATTAGAGGCCATATACGATTCAACCTTGAACAAATTCTAATAAAAGGACTTTTGTATATTCTTGTAGGGCTATATGTGAATGATTATGGAAAAATTTGTGCAGCCTTCTGGCAGCTGCATTGGTCAGATATTGAAGATCAAAGGTCAATGACCTTTATAAGGCATACAACCAGTCATAACTCCTGAACAATTGGGTCTAACAGCACAAATGAGGTGTCTATTTCAAGGTTTTTGGCCAACAAACACAATTAGCATATAGGAGAAACAATCAAATGCACCCTTCATTGATTTTCAAATTAGTATGCTCAATCTGCATGATTTATTTATTTATATTTATTTATAACATTCGGCATTTGCCAGGCAGAACCCAAATTGCTATATGCATTAAATTCAAGGGACGCCTCCAGAACAGCGGGGAAAGATTTATGGGGAAAAGTCTGATTTAGATGCAGGAGGAAACCGAAGTGCTCGGAGAAAACCTGCGAGGACGAGTATGGATCGGCAACCAAATTCACATACGCCACTGGCTCGACCGGGAATCGAACCTGGGCCGCATTGGTGAAAGGTGAGCAACTCGACTGCTACACCAACTCGCCCTCCTGAAATTGTAATTTTTAGACTTAGTCCCCTGAACCATTTTAAAGGGGGGTGGTTAACACCCCCTTTGATTTTTCGTTACAAAGCCTCCGATCCTTTTGATTTTGATAGATAATAATAATAATACTTATTTGAGTTACTTATGAATTACAAAAGACAAACAGAGTAACTCTGGAAAGAAAATGGGCTACTCAGCCCAAACACACTGATTAGTGCATTTCTTTCCATGGAACAATATACATAAACATCAAATATAGAGTAGGCAAAATAAAAAATGTGAAAAGAAGATGGGCAATGCTGGAAATACTGCTTACAAAGGAACTTGAATTTGGGAAGAGAGCTTGCTTGCTGAGCATGAAGTGGAATATTTTCCCAAAGTCTAGGAAAAGAGACAAAGACAGAATTATAGAAGGAATTAGTCCTTGCCCGCCAATGTAGAAATCTGTCTTGAGAAATACGACTTCTGTGAAAAAAGTCCATGAAAGATGCTGGACCAATATTATTTAACAGCTTGAAACAAAATTGCAAATGCTGAAATTTAAATAAATCATCAACACTCAATAGACCAAATTCAGACAACCTGTCAGTATACTCTACATGCTCCCCAGAGCCCTGTTTCTTACACATAAGGAATCACACCACTAAATAAACTAGGTTTGTAGCAGACGACGTCAGTGCCGAGACAGTGTTGGCGTCCGGAATATGGCCCTTGCCTAAATGAAGAGTCACAAAATGTTGATGAGTTGTGTTTTTCAATGAAATTTGAAATTAATCATAATGTGTGGACTAGTAACAAACCATTTGGGTGGTAAAGATTTTGTCTGTGCCATTTTTGTGTAATTTCTGAGGGTTTGGGGAAACTGTACAATTTTAGTTTCTAGTAACACTCAACTAGGCGTGAACGTTTTGAAACATGCAAATCTTTCGATGCTCTGTTGCTAAAAAAATCAGCCTTCATCATATGACTTTTTCTACTGGTGTAACAGGCATTATATGGAGCCCAAATAACGACACAGTAAATTAGAAGAGGGAGGACAAAAGCTTTATAGAGATTCAGAAGAGCAGAGAAAGGCATATTTCTTGTGCATCTTTTTAGAAAACCTACAAGATGAGAGATTTTGTTGCACAAGAAATCTACATGAGAGGAAAATGAAAGATTGGAAGAAAACAGAGTACCAAGTAATTTGAAACAATCAACTGATTGCAGACGTTCACCACCCAAAAAGTAATCAGACTTAGTGCAAGTTTTGGACCTAGAGAAGTGCATAACAGCACAATTGGATGCATTATGAGGAAGCTTGTTTGTGACTGACCAACTGTAGAGTTTGTCAAGATCATTTGCAAATCAACCACATACTTAGGATTTTTAATTGGTCTCACCAATGTGTGATCATCAGCAAACTGGAAAAGAGAAAAAGCTACATTCAAAGTAATATCACTGACAAAAATAAGGAAAAGGATGGGTCCAAGCACTGAACCTTGAGGAACACCAGAAGTGACTGATGCCCAGTCAGAAAATTCACCTCTAAAAATAACCCTGTTTCCTGTCCATAAGAAAATTCTGAATCCAAGATAGAAGAGTACCCTAATACCACGATCATAAAGTTTTTGAATCAAAAAAAAAAAAAAAAAAAACAGGCATTATATGGAGCCCAAATAACGACACAGTAAATTAGAAGAGGGAGGACAAAAGCTTTATAGAGATTCAGAAGAGCAGAGAAAGGCATATTTCTTGTGCATCTTTTTAGAAAACCTACAAGACGAGAGATTTTGTTGCACAAGAAATCTACATGAGAGGAAAATGAAAGATTGGAAGAAAACAGAGTACCAAGTAATTTGAAATCATCAACTGATTGCAGACGTTCACCACCCAAAAAGTAATCAGACTTACTGCAAGTTTTGGACCTAGAGAAGTGCATAACAGCACAATTGGATGCATTATGAGGAAGCTTGTTTGTGACTGACCAACTGTAGAGTTTGTCAAGATCATTTGCAAATCAACCACATCCTTAGGATTTTTAAAGTCTGACTCAGAGATTTCGAAATATTATTTTTTTGTGTAATAATGAAAAATAGTCAACTAGAACTAAAGATAGTAACCTAAAATGCACAATTCCGAAATTTGAGATGAATCGGATTTTTCGTTTTGATGCAGTAAACATTTATGTGTAGTATTACGTCCCATAGGATACTGTGTATAACAAAAATTCCGGATCCAGAATTTTATAACAAAGTTGTGATTTTCTATATGAAGGAATTCGATTTAAGCTTTGCAATTTCATACAGTGATTAGTATATGGACAAACATTATGTACATGCAAAAAACACAATTTTTTTGGAAATTGAGGGCGCCCTCCTCAGGAAATCTCTGAGTCGGCCTTTAATTGGTCTCACCAATGTGTGATCATCAGCAAACTGGAAAAGAGAAAAAGCTACATTCAAAGTAATATCACTGACAAAAATAAGGAAAAGGATGGGTCCAAGCACTGAACCTTGAGGAACACCAGAAGTGACTGATGCCCAGTCAGAAAATTCACCTCTAAAAATAACCCTGTTTCCTGTCCATAAGAAAATTCTGAATCCAAGATAGAAGAGTACCCTAATACCACGATCATAAAGTTTTTGAATCGGAAGATTATGATCTACCTTATCAAAGACAGAACTGAAATCAAGAAAAACAGTCAACAAGATTGCAATTTCGCCCATGTGTTGGTAAGAGTCTCCTCTTTTCAATGATACCAAAAATGTTCCAATAGTCCTCCATTTGACATCATAGTAATGTTTTAATGAGCAATGTAATAATCATGGGAAACTTGATTTTCCTGATTGTTGCTAAAAAAAGCCAATTTCTATTTATGTTGACCTTTCTTGAATAAACAAATGACCTTTAGCCTATGTTCCCACATATCTTGGAAATAAAGCACCACATGCATGTGATTCAATTAACCTTTTTACTCCTGGTTACCTAAGGAATAATTTGAGCTATATTACATTAGATTTAGAGCAGTTCAAACATTTGACCCACAAAGTAACTTTACCCCTCTCCTGGGGCCAAACGCAGCAGCTTTCATTCATATTTGCAAAAGTTATATTTTTTTCTGAATTTTCCAGTGTTCAGATATTGGTACCTTGTTTGATCAAACCCTTCTGGGCTGATGCTCTATAAGGATGAATCACAAGGCCTCTTGATGCGGTCCGTAATATACGGTGTGTGCCCTGGCCAAAACTATTTTGGGAGTTGGCTTATTTTTAATAGTGGTAATGATATTTCTGATGGAGCCCAAATGAAATATATGTGCAAAAGTGCCTAGCAATAGTATCACACTATTATATCACACAGGACTCATGAGTTCAAGGATCTGTCCAAGAACAAGATTCACCGATTTTACAATATTAACTGTTTTCATTATCATTTAGATTATGGTCAATGTTAAATATTTGTACAGACTGACGAATTAGCTAAATTTACGTTGACGTTGAGAAAATTTATAAAAATTCTGATTAAAAGTGCTTTCTTTGCTGAAAAGCAATGATAGCTGCATTTGTAAGCCTCAAAAATGTTAATTGTGCTTATTGACCCCCAAAACACGGGTATAGACACCACCTTTTTGCTTCAAGGCTAATTGACTGAGCAGTTATGACCCATCACATGCCCTGTAATGGTCGTTGACCTTTGACCTTAGTAATTTGCTAACACGTCAAACCCCTCAAAAGCATACTGTGGGTAATGCAGGGTTACCTACTGATCAAGGTAGTTTTTTGTGTCACCTGTACGAATGTTCATAGGGACACTAACCAGTCACACATGTCTGTGTGCCTATGTCTGTTAAAGATTGGTGCCAGTAAAAAACTTTAAATGCAAATGCAACCAAACTTGGGTCAGATGCAATATGGGAGCCTTCAATATGTTTAAGAGGTCAGAGACCACATTCCTAGCTCAAAGGTCATCTCAGGTCAAGTGACACTATGCATCTCCATACCTGTATAACCATTTCTATCCATGTTTCTGCTCAAATAGCTGCCAACTGAGTGCCCATAAATATGTGGAGGCCCTTTGCTGCATAACTCTATGCAACAAGCCAATTTTTCATTTTTTTTAGCTGTCAGCTAAACAAAATTTTAAAATAGGCTGTAAAGCAGCAAAAAGCCAACAAAAAAAAAAGAATTTCTGCATAGCGCTTTGCTCATTCCTGCGAAAAAAGCATAGTACATGGCTTTTGTTGTCAAATGTATGCAAGACACTATTTTTGGAACACACATTGTTTACCATGAAATACAGACATACAAAAACCTATATTGTTATGAACAGAGTAGAGACACCTAGTCTTTATGCAGCATGTGATTATGAGATGATCACAATTGTCATGTTTACTTGCAGAACCTCCATTGTTGTTCATCGAGGAAGATGAGGCTACAAATACTTCCATCACTGTTACTTGGTCATGGCCTGAAGAGATGGAATCCAACATCACCGGTTTTGTTGTCCAGCACCGTCTTGCATCCAGTATGGATCAGTTCAGCAACTCTAGTGTAGTTCCATTAGACGAAAGGGTATATAGTATTCCAGGACTGCAGCCGGGAGAATCCTATGAGGTCCAGATTTTAGCACTTTCAAGATATCAAGTAGATATGGCAATTGCTGTGAGCCCAGAGAGGATTATAATGACATTGGGAGGTGAGTGTATAAAGGGAGGGGAATGCTTAAAGTAGCATTGCCACATTTTCAACAAAATATGAAATTTCTTCAATTTGCTCTCAAATGATAGTCTAGGACCTAGATATATTTTAAGTACAAAAATATTAAACCATAAATTATAGAGGAGTGTTAATATGAGGCTAAAGACATCCACTGATTTGTAGATAAATTTTATGGGCCTGTTGTAATTTTAATCAACAAATGTTTATTACGTGAATGTCGGACTCCTACCCATTGATAATAAATGCACAAAGATTACCGATCGGTCAAACAGGGTGGATGGCATAGAAATCAACTCTGGTGTGTGTTTTCTTGTGTTTAACACCATGTCCCACTGTCTACTGAATAAAACCACGCCAGAGTGGTTTTATGACATGCACCAAATTATCCCCCCCCCCCCGAAAAAAAAAAACACATTCCTAAAGGACTTCTTCCATTAAATTTGGCTCATAGTAGTAGGACATAAATACAAATGAAATAAAAATTTAAAAAAATAATGGTTTAACAGGGAAAGCAAATCTTGAATTAGTATATTTAGTATAAAAACACCATGACCATTTTTTTCCACCAAAATATGCGCAACTAATATTTAGGCAATTACATAAAATATTGGGCAAAAAATGAAATCCTGGGTCCACATGGACCCCCCCCATGCACTTAAGTGTTAAAGGTCCATGGCCCGATCGCTAATAGCCTCATCCCCAGAACCCCAGATTTTACCGGAAGTGGTCGAAATTTTGGTATCAGAAGAAAGCTACTATTTTTCTCATTTACCCTGTGAAATCTTAGGGCTAAATGATGTTTGGTTTGGGAGTTACGAGCGAAAGTGTACTCCATTTTGGTCGACCAATATTAGTTTTACACAGTACTCTATGGGGCTCACAAAATCATGTTTCTAGCTGTCACATCAAAACGGTTTGAAATATCGGCGCGAAACTTTACAGATGGGGCTTTTAGGTTAAGTCCATTCTATCAAGATGAAAACTTTATATACTTAAATCGGGCCATCCCCCTTTAAAGTACAGAATTGAAATGAAAATGTTAGGGTAAAACTATAACTTAGTGAATGTCTATGAAATTCCATCCATTAGTTCCTTAAACAAATTTGCAAAAAATCATATAGTTTATGCTTTTATCAGTGTTCTACTTAAGCAGAAAAGATGTTAAACTAGATATTTTGGCAGCATTACAATATTGTATAAGATAAACAAGTAATAGTGTAACAGGAAATACCATAACTCAACAAGTTGATTAGTAATTGAATCTTTAAAGTGTGTTGCCATTATACTACTAGAGATAGAAAGCTGCGTAGAGTGAATGGTATATAATATTGCTTATGAATCTTTGACAGCGACCACAGCAACTACAGAAGCCCTTCAAACTCAGCCAGAATCAACCCACTCCTGTCATCCTGCTGAATCAACAACAGGAGGAAGCAGTAACTGCCCCTGAATCTACCATCCTGTTTAGTCCGCTGAATCAAAACAGGGGAAGAAGTAGTAGTAACTGCCCCTGAATCTACCACTCCTGTCAGTCAAGCTGAATCAACAACAGGGGAAGAAGTAACAGCCCCTGAATCTACCACTCCTGTCAGTCTGGCTGAATCAACAACAGGGAAAGAAGTAACTGACCCTGAATCTACCACTCCGGTCAGTCCGTCCAGGAAGCCACAACAGGGGAGAAGTAACTGCCCCTGAATCTACCATCCTGTTAGTCCAGCTGAACTCTGAATCAACAACAGGGGAAGAGGTGGACTGCCCTGATCGACACTCCTGTCGTCCAGCTGAATCAAAAACAGGGGAAGAAGTGACAGCCCCTGAATCTACCACTCCTGTCAGTCCGCTGAATCAAAACAGGGGGAAGAGGTGGCCTGACCTGTGGAATCTACCACTCCTGTCAGTCCAGATGAATCAACAACAGGGGGAGAAGTGACTGCCCCTGATTCTAACACCTCCTGTTTCCGTCCAGCTGAATCAAAAACAGGGGAAGAGGTGACTGCCCCTGATTACCAATCCTGTCAGTCCGGCTGAATCAACAACAGGGGGAGAAGTGACTGCCCCTGATTCTACTCTCCTGTTCAGTCCTGCTGAATAAACACAGAGTATTAACTGCCCCTGAATCAACCACTCCAGTCGCCAGCTGAAATCTAACAAAAGGGGAAGCAGAATGCCGTGATCTACCACTCCTGTCGTCCAGCTGAATCAACTACAGGGGGGGGGGAAGAGGCAACTGCACCTGCATCTACCACTCCTGTCAGTACAGCTGAATCAAAACAGGGGATTGAAGACGTAACGGCCCCTGATCTACCACTCCTGTCAGTCAAGCTGAATCAACAACAGGGGAAGAGGTGACTGCCCCTGAATCTACCACTCCTGTCAGTCCAGATGAATCAACAACAGGGGAGATGAATGCTCCTGGAAATCTCCACTCTGCAGTCCTGTGAATCAAAAACAGAAGTAAACTGCCTGAATCAACCACTCCAGTCAGTCCAGCTGAATCAACACACGGGGAAGAAGTTATCCCCCTGAATATCTACCACTCCTGTCAGCCCAGCTGAATCAACAACAGGGAGGGGAAGCAGAAAACTGCTCCAGAATCCACCACTCCTGTCAGTCCAGCTGAGTCAACAAACAGGGGATGAGTAACTGCCCCTGATCTACAACTCTGTCAGTCCTGACGAATCAACAACAGGGGAAGAGGGGACTGCCCCAGATCTACCACTCCAGTCAGTCCAGCTGAAATCAAATACAGAGGAAGCGATCTACTTATGTTCCAGCAACAACTGCAGGTAGGGCATGGAAAATCTTTTGTTCATTTTTTTGTCACTCATACTAGTGAATTTATCCCGTGTGTGACCTTGGACCTAGATATGGGCGATTATCATTAAAAACGGTTTGCATGTGCATTCGGAGGTAAGGACACACCCAAAAAAAAATGTCTCAAAATTGTAGGTTT
Source organism: Ophioderma brevispina (assembly GCA_023653785.1). Lineage (NCBI taxonomy): Eukaryota > Metazoa > Echinodermata > Ophiuroidea > Amphilepidida > Ophiodermatidae > Ophioderma > Ophioderma brevispina. Next base: position 52,415 of record JAMKCH010072026.1, read on the forward strand.
GATGTTTAACATTTAAGTATTAATACCTATTACGGGAAAAAAGATTGCCAACAACACTTCTTACGTTTTGCACAGTATGCACACAAAACATTTTGTACAGCAAAAAATAAAGGGTTATTAGTTATTATCAAAATTTTAGTCAACAAATATGGCAAATGATGACATTTATCAGAGGGTTGCTGGGGACAATTTTATTTGTACGAAGATAAAGTTTTGAGTAGCTAATTGAACTCAACAAAGATGATCCAATTGTAGTTTATTACGTTATCTTGAGTATGGAATTCGCCTGAAATTGACTTTATAATAAACAAAATATTTACGTACCTTTTACTAATTTATTCTAAAGGTAATTTAATTTGACACCAGATCATTCTATGGCCAAATTATAGTTGATGTTACTATAAAACGCATTCAACGTAGTAAAAGATAACGTAATAGACAATTAACGTAGTAAACATGTTGACCATTTTTCACATCTCCCATGGACTAAGATGTACTGATTGAAAAGTTTATATAATTTTTGGTGGGCGGGAGGAAATTAAGTATCTATGCCACTCCTAATCAATATTAAATAGCTTGCTTGGTTGCTTGAGGAATGTGGATAACGTTTAAAACACTTCCTTAAAGGTCACATTTTTAAAACAGGTAACATTTCTTAGATTTTTAATAGCTTCAATTGTGAGCTGAGAAGAAAACAAATATTCCAAACTGCGCATTATGTTTACCTTGAAATACGATGCACAATCAATAGCTTAAAAGTTTACCAAAATTAGGAACTGCTTGTAAGGAGATACGTAATAAACAAGGTTTTGACAGACATATGTGTGATTTCAAAAAATATAAAAATAAGTGCGAATACAAGGAAAGAAAAAAACATCATTACAGTTAAATTTACCGTTCACAACAAGGAAACAATTGACTTAGAAGAATTAATGTGCTAAGTATATTTTAATTTTTTTTATAATTTTGATGTTGTGTGTTTCGGACATCAATTTACTCCTATTTTTCGATGTTTGAGGGACAAATGTGTTCATAGAAAAGAAAACTGGACGCATGGCAAACTAGATATTTGGCCCCAAATGCAGCTCAACGGCCCTATCAAATATTACCGTTTTGTTCCAAATAAAGCATTTTTGAAAAGACTTATTAAAGGGATTATTGGTATCAAATTCTATCGGAACATATATAATAAATATCCCTAATATGACGTACAGATGGTTTTCATGAGTTCATTGGAGTATCCTTGCGAGAAAGAAAACACCATTTTCCGCAAACTTCCGAAAGCAGTAGACGATTAAGGAAGCCGCCACGTTGAATTTTTTTACCTATCGTTTTGCCACAAGGCCATGTTAGTTTCACACCAATTTGAAGATGATCGGTGGTTAGTCAAGTTCTGGCCTGTATGAAAGACTATCGCGTTTACTTTTACGTTGAAATAAAAAAAAAACAAAGCTTTAATTTAACGTTTCCTTTAAAATGGTATAAATTTATCAAAAAGGCATACATTTATGCCTAATTTTTTATAACGAGCCTGGGATTCTTGAGAAATATAGTTTTTAAATTATAAATTAGTTTAAAACGCGGCATCCATACAAGAAGAGATTACTAGGTAACATGAACAGTACGTAGATGCCTGCAACCGCGAATTAGTGGGTTCGAACACTGATCTCTATACAATGGATTTGGGAAACCTGGTTCGTAATTGAAGCCCTGATAGGCCATATTGTCATCAAAAAGAGCACAAGGGGTCAGGTGGTAAGGAGCCGTGTCATTTATACAAATGTTCCATTGAAATGTGGCTATAAAATAAGTGACATAACAGACTACAGAATCAAGTCAGTGAGCTCATTGTATTTGCGGTTATGGATGGGCATGTCTCTCAAAGGGCACATGGGATACACAGATTCTTAAAAATGCAACTAGAGATTTCAAACCCATCCTATATTCTGTGATATGTAGTGGATTCATATAGATAGTCCCTCAATAAATTTCGTATCTTTTTTTGGATACAAAAATGTCTTTAGAGTGAAAACAAAAGGGGATTTTCATATGCTTATAATTTCAATATCAAAAAGGCTGATTTGCTATTTGTTCCAAGAGGAAATTCACAAATGTTTGTACCAAAGAAATAAATCTCCGCTAATAACGATCACTGGTGCAAAAATCAGACATATCAACAGCATTTTTTAAAGACCGCCTTTATGTGAATTCCTCAGTGCATGCACCTTTAATTTTGGAAAAAACTTCTAGCCCACAATGGGGCAAAGAGCCTTAGGTATTCACATTTTTTCAAGATGTTACTTTTTTACCTAACTATCTATATTCTTCTTACTAATTTTATTAGTATAGTGTTTTTTAAATTGTTTTTTTAATTTGAAGTCTTTAAGAACTAATAACACCATACAAAAACACTATATATAAACTGCCAAAATTCGTGTTCATGCCCAATTAGAAAATTAAAAGTGGATGTGACTATTCAGAAATCCCAACACAACAAGATGCAAGCCTCTTCAAAAGTCAAGTTTTGAAATAAGCACCTTGGTTTTTTAAAGACTATGCCTGATGCCACATTTGAAAACGTGATTTGTTGTAAACAAATCTTTGGCCTGTCTTTGTGCATATCCACGCTGTAACTTTTGAATGATCACAATTACCTGTCGTGTTTAAACTTGCAGACCCTCCATTGTTGTTCATCGAGGAAGAGAACTACAAATACTTCATCACAGTTACTTTGTCATGGCCTAAGAGATGGAATCCAACATCACTGGTTTTGTCGTCCAGCACCGTCTTGCTCAGTATGGATCAGTTCAGCACCTCCATGTATTCCATATAGAAAGGGTGATATAGTATTCCAGGACTGCAGCCCGGAGAATCCTACGAGGTCCAGATTGTAGCACTTTCAATTCAAAATATCAGTAATCTTGCTGTCACGGTAGAGCCCAGAGAGGATTTAATTGACATTAGTTGGTGAGTATAAAAAGGAAGATTGAAATATGAAAATGTAGGGAATAGTAGACAGTTACTGAATGCATAAATGCACATTTATACATCATTTCCTTGCAAATTTTTGCCATAAACGCAATAGTTGGTCAGAATAATTGATCAATTTGTTGATTAGCGCAAAAAGGTGATTAACAACTAGATTTCTTTTCTCGCAGCATTGCCATAATTGTATTAGATCATCAGCTAACAGGTATCCCATAACTTAACTCGCAAGTTATCAGTGATTGAACCTTTTAAAAAGGCTGACATATTTTTGTGTCGTCTGTAGAATTGGCAGAAGGCACTATGGATTTCTCTGATGTCATTCCAGATGTGTGTGTATCTGTGTCTGTGGTCAAATTATTAACCTAAATACCCATGAATATTTGGGAAGCTGATCCCGGCTGCGATGTTATCTCAAACGTATGTTTGCGGATAGGGAAAGCGCTGATCCCGATCTTCTGCATCCTGAAATGATGCCTAAATGTTTATGGTATTGTTTGGCAAAGTGATCGCGACCATTTGTGAAGCGCTTAGAGGCCAATAGCATAAGGCGCTATATTTATAATCTCGCTATTATTTTATAATTAAATATATGCATGCGTATGAGGTTCCCGTAAGGGCTTACGATGATGTAAAACTTTTGTGGAAAGGATGGCGGGGAAGGTGGGGGGTGCCGCACCCGGGCCCGTTGTGGGGGGGGAAATGTTGTGACCTCAGTGATTCTTGGTAACCTCATGTGACCTTTGGCCCCATTCACAACCGCGATGGCAGATAACCACTTGCGGTCCGGGGACCGCGATGTATTATTTTTAATAGTTAGATATAAAGATACTTAAAGTGACGATTGTAATTCTTTGACAGATGCAGCAGTAACTACAGAGGCCTTACAAACTCAGCCTGAATCAACTACAATTGTCAGTCCTCCTGAATCAACTACAGGAAAAGAAGTAACTGCCCCTGATCTACCACTCCTGTCAGTCAAGCTGAATCAACAACAGGGGAAGAAGTAACTGCCCCTGAATCTACCACTCCTGTCAGTCCAGCTGAATCAACAACAGGGGAAAAAGTAACTGCCCCTGAATCTACCTCTCCTGTCAGTCCAGCTGAATCAACTACAGGAAAAGAAGTAACTGCCCCTGAATCTACCACTCCTGTCAGTCCAGCTGAATCAACAACAGGGGAAGAGGTAACTGCTCCTGAATCTACCACTCCTGTCTGTCCAGCTGAATCAACAACAGGGGAAGAAGTAACTGCCCCTGATCTACTACTCCTGTCAGTCCTGCTGAATCAACAACAGGGGAAGAAGTAACTGCCCCTGAATCTACCACTCCTGTCTGTCCAGCTGAATCAACAACAGGGAAAAGTAACTGCCCCTGAATCTACTACTCCTGTCAGTCCAGCTGAATCAACTACAGGAAAAGAAGTAACTGCCCCTGAATCTACCACTCCTGTCAGTCCCGCTGAATCAACAACAGGGGAAGAGGTAACTGCTCCTGAATCTACCACTCCTGTCAGTCCAGCCTGAATCAACAACAGGGGAAGAAGTTACTGCCCCTGAATCTACCACTCCTGTTAGTCCAGCTGAATCAACAACAGGGGAAGAAGTAACTGCCCCTGAATCTACCACTCCTGTCAGTCCAGCCTGAATCAACAACAGGGGAAGAAGTAACTGCACCTGAATCTACCACACCTGTCAGTCCTCCTGAATCAACAACAGGGGAAGAAGTAACTGCCCCTGAATCTACTACTCCTGTCAGTCCAGCTTAATCAACAACAGGGGAAGAAGTAACTGCCCCTGAATCTACGACTCCTGTCAGTCCAGCTGAATCAACAACAGGGGAAGAGGTAACTGCTCCTGAATCTACCACTCCTGTCAGTCCAGTTGAATCAACAACAGAGGACAAGGTGACTAGACCTGAATCTACCACTCCTGTCAGTCCCGCTGAATCAACAACAGAGGACAAGGTGACTAGACCTGAATCTACCACTCCTGTCAGTCCAGTTGAATCAACAACAGGGGAAGAAGTAACTGCCCCTGATCTACCACTCCTGTCAGTCCCGCTGAATCAACAACAGGGAAAGAGGTGACTGCCCCTGAATCCACGACTCCTGTCAGTCCAGTAGAATCAACTACAGGAAAAGAAGTAACTGCCCCTGAATCTACCACTCCTGTCAGTCAAGCTGAATCAACAACAGGGGAAGAAGTAACTGCCCCTGAATCTACTACTCCTGTCAGTCCTCCTGAATCTACTACTCCTGTCAGTCCAGCTGAATCAACAACAGGGAAGGTGGTAACTGCCCCTGAATCCACGACTCCTGTCAGTCCAGTAGAATCAACAACAGAGGACAAGGTGACTAGACCTGAATCTACCACTCCTGTCATAGAATCAACAACAGAGGACATGAGACCTGAATCTACCACTCCTCTCAGTCCAGTAGAATCAACAACAGAGGACATGAGACCTGAATCTACCACTCCTGCCAGTCCAGAATAACCAATAACAGAAGAGGAGACCGAATTGTCTACAACGGTATCGGCTACAACAGGCAAGTCTAAATCTTTGTCATTCAGCAAAAATTTTGCTTCTGAGGTCATTGAAATGACAAGTTGTAATGTAATTGGTATAAATTGTATAATAATATATTATATAGCAAGATGGTAACACAGCTGTCAATGAAACATGTTTACCGATAAATTCTTTACAAATGCGATATGCAGTTTCCTCTTGTCGCTAGTTGACATGTTATCTTTGATGTATTACAAAGAGTTATTGATCAGTATTGCATTCTATAATATTATAATATCGTTGATGAATATTACAGAGTTTTTTTGTTATGTGAACAGAAAATAAGTTTCTAAGGAAAAACATCTTCAAAGGAATACTAGTTTATAATTATGAGCGTCACTAATACTTTGATTTGATTCAAAGTAACTGTATACAAATTGTAGTTTAATGTTCAAATTATATCCTCATATATTCCAAAAGTGAAATTAAGACATTGACCACATCATAAAATATTGTTTCATCTTTAGTATTAAAATCCATCATTTTTGATAATAATACTATAGAACATTTTTTTTGGAAGAGCTTATTTATTTTGATTGTTTTAATTCACTTGAAATGTATTTTTGGATTAGTTCAAAAAGCAAAAATATTCCCCCACTGTCAAAAAATGAACCAATCCGTACTAGCTTCCTGCACTGTGATTTATACAAGTGCACGTAAACATGACCACTGATACTGCATTTTTTTGCGACTAACCCCAGTCACTGAATAATAGGTGGCAAATGCTGTGGGATTCATTTCCTAATATAAATGCATGCTTTGCCACCACTGTTGGGCTGCCGCAAGTTTCGGGTTTTGATTGACGAGGGACAATTAGTGTAGTAGCGCGATATACAATTGGTCCATACTTATGACCATAGTTATTTGCTTAGAGGTGAGCCAGTCAGTGTATTCCTTGTGATTGTGCTCTTTCTGTGAAGCATGTATTATTTGAGTGCGTTGATTATGTGCTTATACGTAGAAATTATTATAGCGTCCCAGATTTGAAAACATTATTTCAAGATAGTATGCCTCTTCAGGTTAAATTTTCCTGAAAGAGGCTGATCTGTTTAAATATTTTAAACTTTTTAAAAATGTTGTGACTAGAATTTACTAAGGTGTATGTTTTATAAAGGTTTTAAATTTGTTTAAAGATTTGATGTACCTTATCTTAATGACACGATATGACGCAATTGTGTTGAGTTGACATTAAATTTTATACTGCACTCATCATCCATTTACGAATATATGTCACCTTAAACAGTGCCTTCCACAACCACACAACCTACGACAGTAGAGTCGACCACAGATGTAACCACACAACCTACAACAGTAGAGTTGACCACAGATGTAACCACAATGCAGACTACTTCAGTCACACCTACTACTCCTATGCCTGTTGGTAAGTAGTCTACTCTGATTAGATCCTTTTTGTCTATAGCCCCAATCTACAAAAAAGTGCTCCCTTGTATTACACTGTTAGTCATCCAGTGACTGCAAAATTCGGAAAACTGCTCACCAAAGGAATTGCACCAGTAAATCGTGTACTGGCTGAAATCGACTGGAATTTAACACGTGCACAGAGAAAGCATATCTTGACGCATGAGCAAAAGCTGTGTCAAGGTTATGACATCGCTGCACAGACGGAGAAATAGACTATATGTTTGGATCTGACCCTATGACCTCACCATAGAATTGCATGGGTATGGAGTTATGAGTCTTGTTTTCAGGCTTCTCCTATATGAATAACCACTGTTTTCATGCCAACTTTGATAAAGAGGAGTTGCCTTTTCAACATTTCTAATATTTGTTTTAAAATCAGTCTAATTTCTTCAACCTGGAGCCAACATTTCCTAAATTTAACAATGTTGAAGAATACAAGCATTAATAGGGAACCTTGTAATGATTACTCCATACTTCAAGGTGGATAGAGTAGAGTGTCGGAATAGAGCTAGATTTTACTTTGTGTCTTATGTAGTTTCAAGTAACAACTTTTTGGTCACTTTGTCCTTTCTTATGCACCAAATATTTTCTTTTTCAGATGTTGTTCTCCTTCAGTTGACGGGAGAATTTGAGCATTCTTTCAAAGTTGATTGGTCATTTGCACCTGAAGATGAAGTCAACATCCGGAGATTCAAGCTCCGTTGGTGTGAAAGTCCTTCTTGCTCCCTGTTCAAGCGGCGAAGGAGATTTGTCCGACAGGCTGAGACTGTAGATTGGGTGGAGCGGTATCGCTCTCCTAGTGATCGACGTTCCTTTACTTTGTCTGTGCATCAAAATCCTGTGTATGTATTCCAACTTATTGCAGAAGCTGTATCGGACAGTGTTCCTAGACCTAGTCTTTCATTGGAAACAGGTAATGATATTGAAAAGTAATTATTTGAGGAAGAGTAGAGGGAGAAACCGAGTGGTAAACAAATGAGTGGAAGTGAGTTTGATTTAAAATGATTCTGCCAAAAAGCAATCAGCACTAGCAAAAGCATTAAAGCATCAAAATGAATTATTATTGAAAGACCAAATTACTGACCAAATTTCGTATTGGAGCAATTACAAAATTCAGTCTGTTTTATACAGTGTGAGTCAATAAAAACCCTACATTCAGAATAAAAAATAATTAAAATAGTTAAGAATTATTTTTGCTCAAATGTTTGCTTTGGTTATAAAGAGGGATAAACAGGCTTTTGAGCCAAACAAAGATGCATATTTTACATAGAGTAACATGTCCAAGATGCATCATTTACATAGAGAAACATGTTCTTCAGCAGTGGTTTGAGTAAAAACATTTAACATTAAATTATTGTTAAACAATAGAAAGGGGGAGAATAATTGAAGAATTATAAAAATAATATCCCGGAGATTACAAAAGAAAATGTTGAGTGAAAAATGTTCAAATTCCCAAATAAGAAAGTCAAGATAGCTGGTGTAAGACCACAGTTTACTTTGGATCAGCAAGATTTCGTGCTTTTAACCTAACTTGGGAGCCAAGGTGAAACCATTTTGTATTCAGCTTGCAAAACAGTGGAATAATGAATTTTAAGTTTTAATTCCAATTTATTTGAAGAAAACTTCATCTTTAGTTCTTCTTGCAATGTATGGACGCTGAGTATACTGTAATTTGTGCAAAATAATTACCTTAGAGATGTAAAACAAAAATCTCTGAGCAGTTCCATTATGTTCATGAACTGAGACATTGATATGGAGTGATTTTCAATAACCGACTCTTTATGATTGAACAATAGTAATTTAATTTGTTGAAGATATTTTACTTATAATTATGTTACACAATAGATCATTTTATTCAAACTGATGTTTTTGTCAAGAAGAAATCGATACCAACTGAAATTGCATGTGTGAATTGGCTTTGCTATGATGTGTTATGGTATACGTCGGTTTCAGTCTCTCCGCATTGTATGGCTAAAATCGGCCAAACTGAATTTTTTAGGTCTCTCTCTGCAAAATTGACATAGTTTCTGAACCCAAAGTCCGAAAGATGCCAAATAAAAATCTTCTGATAGCCCATTTATCTTTGAAAAAAACCAAAGCAAACATTCAATAAAAATAATGTTTAACCTTTAAAGAAAAAATATTTCATGAATGTAGGGTTTTTATTGACTCACACTGTATTTGTCTTGAAATAAGCAAATGCTTACCAATGTATTAGATCACACCTGAAGTGAATAAGCCAAATACGCCGTCTTTATGTAAGAAGATGATTTAGTAATTTCTGTCGAGCAAAACAAATTCAAAGCATGTTTTCCTATAGGGATGATTAGGATAGCAGGCAAGTTCAAAACAAGGTTTGCGGTCTTCTGTCGTGCTTGTTTGTCCAATAAACCTTCAAAACGTTCTCAGTAGGTTGTCTACAACCAATCAAGTGCAACTTGAGAGAAATTTGTATCTTCAAAAAAATCTGTCACTTTAAGTTTTTCCATTGTGTTGACTCTCTCATAACAATAGGCAGATTTTTGGATGTCCGCAGAAGTATATTGTGTACATGGTTGTGTTTGTGTGTGAATGGGTGCCTGTGTGCGTGTGCTCAAGCACATGTGCATGGTTCCTCATCTCTATCTCTCTCCAAGACAACAAGGTTTATGATCTAATTCACAGTATTTCCTATCACAAGTTCAAGGTTAGAGCAATGTGAAATTTTCTATGCCTTTAGTAATTAAAACAACCTGTTGGACTTGCTTTAAACACTGCTGTAATTTAATAGTTAAAATGAGAATGCCTTCAAAAGGAAATACTTGAATTCTGTTTGTATGTTTTTCCCACATTCAGAAGCCCAACTCTGTTCCAAATCACTGGTATTCTTGAGATTTTTTCACCATGATGTGGCGAATGACCACGAGCTAACAGGGACCGCTGGCACGCTACGCATTAACCCAAACTTTCCTGGATTATGCAACTTTTGGAGAAGACCGTCAAATCACCATTCTTAGCCCGACCATTTCTATACATGACGTCTATATCATCGGTGGTATTCCAAATGAAAACGAAGGAACGTACATCTTTGACTTGAGAGGTTTTCCCGATACAACTCCACCTTATGAAGGTACCTCGAGTCCGCCTCCTCAGACAACACCGTTATTGACAACAATGTTGACGACAACACAAGTTGCTTCTACTTCACGAGCTGAGACAACCAAAGCTACGACAATGCCTCCTATAACTACTACTCCAGTAATCTCTACAGCAGAGATTACTACTCCAGTAATCACAACAGCAGAGCAAACAGTTGATGTTACTACAACACTGATGCCAACAACAACAGTACCTCCTACTTCAGGTGAGATTAATTAATGTATTCTTCCTAATAAGCGCCGTGCCCTGGAAACCACTCACAATCAAATTTTAGACAAAATGCTCTGATTTTCAATCCAAATTAAAGTTCCATGGACTGAATAGGGAGTGTGTATAAAATGCGCAATAACCCAAACGCTGTTTTCATTTCTAGTTTTCATCTCCTGGGAGGAAGGGAAAGGGTAAAGGGATAGAAGGACAAGAACATTGTACATCCTAGGTGGAATTGGAACCTATGGCACCCTAGTCCCATGACTAGGGATGGCAGGCCACGGGGGTGTCGCTGGCCCAGCCAGCGATTTTGTGGCCATGTGTGTGCTCGTACGATGACGTCATCACATCTTTCTGGACTTTGTGCATTTTCTAGCTTCGGCTCAGTAATTTTTAGTGAGTTTGGGCGTGTTAGGGTTATTGGCGTATCAGCATCTTGTACTTCTAAAAGAGCATAATGTGGAAATAATACAATTACAATTTTCTAAGTTGACAAGAAATTATCTGCTTAGTTGTCATGATTAATACAATGCATCCAGGAGTTGGTCCTGGATGCATTGTGTATATGCTAGGTTGTTTATGAATAATTTGAGCCACTCTCTGCATAGTCTTGGTCAAGACAATTCACTTGAATTTTTCACCAGTGAACTGTTGAAATCATAGCCTATCACCATGACTACCAAACTTGGCTGAAATGAAAATCCCACAACCAACGATGCCAGTGCAGTGCTGCTGCTGTGGTCTTCATTGTTATTCGGTAACGCAATTGAAAAGACGAGTAACACTGCACATGCAGACAAATTTCTGTTTAGCGAATCGTCTTGGCTAGTTTGAATTTTTTTCTGTGATTGCTAAAATCTTCACGGGGGGTTGTTTTTCCAAATACGGGTGACGATGAATCATTCAAGCCGATAATGACCAATCAAAGATGCGATGCAATGACAAAATATTACTGGGTCAAGATTTATTCATGAAGCGGGACCTTAGTACACGCACATGCACAAAATAAACTGTACCTGACAATGCGGATGTGCATTGTCAGGTACGGCCCATGTGGACATCAGCTGGACCATCATCTTACAAAACCTACTAGACTTACCAGACGTTTGCACCCATGATCATACATGCAAATTGCCGCCAAGATGACTGCATATGCCAATAGCTTCTTTCCGTGGACTGTACCTTACTGGAACAGTCTTTCGCACAACATATTGGATATAGACAATTATGACACTTTCAAGACCACTTTAAGAGCTCACTACAATAATACAGGCTGTCCCAAAAAAATGTTAACACTCAGGACAAAGGTATTTTGATACCAAGAAAAGTATGCATGGGTCATTGTTTGGTATGTTTTTCAAGCCAATAAAATAAGCTTTAATTTACCATTTATTTCATTCCAATCCGGTATTTAGAACAAAAGATATGCTTCATCAATTATGAGAGGGCGAAATCAGCTTGGTCCGATTTCTGCCTTTAAGCACTTGAAATGCATGATGCAACATGAATACACTTTGACTTCATAGCACATCTTCTTGCCATCTTAAAAGGAAAACAAATGACTTTGAGTTTCCTATCACTGTGTTTTACCAAGCTCTCATCGTTGGATCTACCACAACGGCTCAGCTAACAAGAGAAATGTTGGCTTGAGTTATTGGAATTCTGGTCTGTAATGGGTATGTTTGGCCTGCTACTGGTGTCTTTATTTCCAATTCTGCCTGCCTCATTAGTTCATGTAGGCTGTTATCAGAGGTTTCTCTTTCTTTTTGTTTGTTTGCGTGTTTGTGCTATTTATTCTGTCTACAGAATTATATATTTTCTTGGGAATTCAGCAAGGAAGTGTCTGGTCTGATTGTTTGTTTAATTTAATTTGGTTTTGTTTTAGAATTCTGTGTAATTTTTAGCGATTTGATGTCTGCTAATGAAAGTGAACTGATTGATTATTGTTTTGAAAAATACAAAGTATTGCTGATCATAAAGACAATGTTTACAATAATGAAGTTCAAAAGGGATTGTCAATATCTTCAGTAGGTTCAATAGCCAATCAATAACTCAATTTTGAGTATGTTACAAAATCATGTTTCCCGCAATCTTACAAATGTAACCAATGCAAATCGGACCAATCCGAATTTCCACTCTTCTTTTTGACAAAGCATATCTTTTTTTTCTACATATCGCATTGAAATGAACTAAACGGCAGATAAAAGCTCATTTATTTGGCTTTAAGAGCATACCAAACAAGTAAGACCCATTAGTACTTCAGTTTTGTACAAAAGCATGTGATTCCCAGAGTTGTTAACATTTTTTTGGGACAGCCCTGTACTTCACTACCGATCCAGCTTAGGCTTTTAGGTCATTACTCTCTGATGTTTATCAGAGTAATTGATCAGATTCCAGATAGTATGAATGAACTTTACTCTCTTAACTGGATTGTTATAAGAAAGTGATCCATATAGGTGTTATAAAAGCTCAAATAGTCAAACACTTTGTACCAGCCTCTATTTCTGCATAGTAATTGGTGGAATATTTTCTTTGATATCCTTCTATAGATTCGATGAGATGTGAAAACGTCATATTCAGGGGTGAAACTCACCGCCTTCCCAAGTCTCTCTTCGTTTTCTGGTCTGGCCGGACAGGGAGCCAGTTGATGGTTTCTGATAGAAATAGAGAGTCTGAAACAGATGTGTGGGAGAGTATTGAAGCGGGACCAGACGACACCCCTTTCTACCTATCCTCCTATCTTGCACGAACCCCTCTCTTTACCACCTAACTACTCGATTCTCGTCGCCCCCTCACCTTTCCCCTGTCCCCACGCTCCCCCCCGTACCCTTATGTCCCCCCTCTAGCCTATCGCCCCCCCCCCTTCCCCACCTTCTCCCCTGGGAATTGCTTTTTCCCACTTTTCCCCCTTCTACCGACCACCTTTCCCTTCCGCCAACAGCTACAATCGTTGGTACACAAAGGCGTACCTCGTACGAGATACGGATCAGGTTGCTATACCATATACACCACATATGGAGCCTACAACTCCGATTTTATACCACCAACAAAAGGTAAGATTTTCATTAACATGGGTGGTGACCAATTACCTCTAACTGACGCACTTAAATTAGCCATTTCTCTTTTTTCTGGTTGGATTATTTTTTTCCCAACTAAAAAAAAAAAAATGTTTGCATTTTGCAAATTTTCCACAGGTGTATGTAGTGCCTTTACATGCATAAACTCTATCCAAAATTAGTTGCAAAATATACGATTTAAATAATCTTTACTAGTTATAGATTCAAATTACAAGGGTATTGCTTGACTATTAAGACTAGGCCTGGTCAAAAAATATTTATCCCAAAAACAGAGAAAATTGACCAAACCAGATTACATTGTTTCTATATCATATCTTGCCATCCACCTATATTTTATGAAAAGCAAATGACAAAACATGAGCATTATGAAATGCTATAGTGGATTTTTCTTCCATGAGTCGGTGACATCAATGCATTCACACAGTATTTCTAGCGCGCATTCAATTGCCGGACTTCTTCAAACACACGCATGAGTATGCCGCCCTTTTCAATCAATGCTCGCGATTATTAATATGTGGACGCTCTTGAATCCGAATAACATACCTGACATCACTGACTTGAGTCGAGGAAGATAAATGCATTGTAGTTGGTTTGTACTTTTAATCTCTAACAAAAGGGTGGGGTTATTCTTGATTCCCTGATTTTAATCTTCTCGTCATTTACCCGTTTCCTGCAGAAAAACCAGATATTTTTGCAGCTCTTAGTGCCCGCTCGATCTGTCCTGTGTTCTGGTCTGGCCGGTAGGATCTTGAAGCCAACAGCACTGGTTTCCAGTTCAGTTCCGGGTTAAGGAAAGAAGGGTCAGATTGGTGGACAAACCAACTACGGAAACAGACCAAGGCAGACAGATCCTAAACCTTACAGATCTCATTGCCAGGGAACTGTTATGAAGTACGATTCTTAGCGGATCTTTGTACCGTGAGGATTTTGTTGGCGGTTAGTCTGCCTCAACCAGTGCGTACATTGGAAGGTAGAACTGATCAATTTTTTCTAGTATTATGTAAGAAAACAGAATGGATTACAGGGGCTTACCACAAAAATGGGGCAGTAGGATAAACTGAAACAGTTTTTTCTAGGCCATTGTACGAAAAACAGAATAATTCAAAGGTAAAAAGGTAAAGGGACGAGAACTTTTCCTGTGTACATAGGAACGGAGTCACCGAGTGCCCATGGGCCAGACTCCAGCCCTATAGTGTTGCGTAGGGGATCGCCACACCTCCACAACGAGTCTGTTACATTCCTAGCATTGAATAATGACCAGTTACCCATTTATACCCTGGGTTAGAGAGAGTAATAGAGGTAAAGTGTCCTACTCAAGGCGAAACACAATGGCTACAGTGGGGCTGAACCCACAACCATGGATTCAAAAGAGGCCAAACAAGCCAGCCAAGGTCAGTGCGCGTGGAGGTCAAAATCAACCAAATGTGTTTGTAACAAAGACAACATTATTGGAATCGGCGCATCCAAAATGTATTCTGATGAGTACAAACAAAAAAAAAGGGGCCTAAATTCTTAGGTCAGTGTGGTCTTTTAAAAAAGCACTTCAAAATATACGTTATTTGGGAAGCGAAAGCATCTATAAATATACTTATATATAGACAGGTTAAAAAGGCAATACAATATTATATATCCATCCTTGTCTACCGGAGAACTAAGTAGTGTAAAATTTGTAGACAATGTATGACATTATAAATTGTAGAGGTAAATATACCGTTCTGATTGCTATCTGCTTGGAAAGCGATGACTCTTTCGAACCAACCACCTGTGATGATATCTACTCGCTCCTCTACCAACCCAGTCTGATAGCTCAGTTGGTTAGGAGCGCCATGCTAGTAATACGGGGGTCGACGGTTCGAATCCTGCCAAACGCACATGGGTTTTTATCAAGATTGTGTTGCGTGGCAATCTCAGGGAAAGGATATCCATCCTGTTCTACCTGGAGAACTAGTAGTTTAAATTTCAGAATATATTCTTTGTAACACCATTCTTTGCATGCAACAAAGTCAATAATCTCAATTCATTTGACCTTACAGTGGGCCATCTAGCTGAGATGATTCTAAGACTAGCTTTTGTACTGGTTTGAGTGTTGTTGACTTTGCCATCATTTACTGTTCTGTGCTGGCATCATACGAGACGGCGTAAACAAAACGAAAAGCAGCTTACTGGACAGATAGCAGAATGATGACATTATGGTGAGTTAATTCACTGCTTAGGAACTTTCTCAAACATTAAAAAATACAATTTTACAGATATTCACATGGGGTCAAAGGTTTAGCTTGATGACGTTTTCTTCCATTGTATTTATTGTGCAATGTCTTATGAATGAGCCTTCGACATATGGGAGTAAAAGAACCAGGAAGCATACGACAAATTCGTAACTCCAATAGTCTGTGCATGTTGATAATAAGGGGTTTAATTGCAGAAAAATAGGATTTTTACCCCAATGTCCTGTAGCATTAATTGGGTCCATAATAATGCCCAATAATACTATTGCGTCCATACTCTCCAACATGGCAATGAGTCAGTCTAAATATAATTGCAGGAGATAGGACTGGAAAAAAAATATGTTTCTGATCCAATCAAAATCTCATGGATTGAGTAAGGAGCATTGCTGGATTTTCAGACAAGGCACCTGCTTAAGAATATATTCTATTTTGTGTATTTGCCAATTAGGCAAATATTGTGGCATTTGAGGTGGAAGCTGGTATTGCCAATCCAGTAAGAAGAGTCACAAGACTTCAGATTTCTGGGAGATACCCCGTCATTCCCTTGAGGTTGGCGATGTCAAGACTATGGCCGCTTTAGTGAGGGTTGTTTGGGACAAGGTGGTGCTAAGAGAAACAGACAAAGATCCTGCGCTAGTCAAGCAAAGCAAAACGTAAGGTGCATTTCTTTCTTCCGATTATCTTGTAAATGTTACTGTATCTTGACATGAAAAATGAAAGTAAATGTATTTAAAATTAATTTACTATTAGTAGGAATAACTGTTAAAGAGCATTTGTTGATAGCATCCAACTTGCCCATTGTAATTCGGAGGTGTTGAGTTGTTAGCAGGTGGACTGTTCTTGTTGTTCCAGACAATTGATAAGAATGTACAGTATGCAGAATGACAAATGGAATCCAGACCAAGGGCGATTCGATAATATTCCTTACCCCCCCCCCCCCATGGAAGGCACCACTGGAATTGGGGGCAAATCACAGCTGAAATTACATATAGTGGGACAAAAACCTATGGAAGGCACAGGCTGGAATTGGGGCTTTAAATACAGATGGAAAGCTGCATTTTAGGGTAAAATACTGACTGAATTCCTTGTATATATGGAAACACTATCGGAAGACACGGCCGGAAAATTGGGGACAAAATAAAGCTGGAATGGTTATGTTACAAAATGCAGCTGGAGGGAATTACCCCATGTCTGAAGCTGGAATAGTAATAATAATGGCAAACCATTAGCTGGATTATGGATGACGGTCAATAATTTAACCCTCCCAAAAACACAAACATGAATGCTGACCCAAAATTATATTTATCACTATTTTAACAATCAGCGAATAAGTGATCAGATAGTTGTGTTCATTGAATCAAGAAAGGTAGTTGGCCTTGCCCATAACAGTAAATATCAGTTATGGACAAGATAGTTTAATTTTGGGTGTGAAAATTGTTCAAGTTGCAAAATCCTTAAAGTATTTCTTAAGGAACAGTCGGTAAACAAATAGCGTAGTTCACAGCAAGTGCCATACATGACTGACATGGTCTTTGCAGCAGTGTTGTCTCGTAATTTTTATTACACCGCATCGCTTCATCTAGCGAGTGAGGCGACCACTTACAAGCAGAGCTTGAAGTGTTGTTAGCAGAGTTGGGAAACATAACAATGTCTTGGCTATTATTGGAGCATGCACAAGAAAGGTAATAGGACACTTTTATTTGAAGTCTTTTTTTATGTAATAAATTGGATCCAGCGTTTGTGAAATGTTTGTAGTGGGCCAAATGCTTTCTTTTGTTCCAAAGTTAGGTAGAGTAGTGTCTATTTACTTCAAGTTATAAAGATGGCAAGAAATCATTAAACTAAGATTTATTGTTTTGTTTGCACAATTTGGCTATTTTTTAAAGTAGTTTCTACTCAGTCTCTCTAAACTAAAATGCATTTATTATTTTTAATAACAAATTTGAATACAATGTTCTTCCAAAGTAAGGCGCAATTGGATAAGTCCTGATGATCAATATGCAGACATCAACGGTCAATGTAAGGGACTGTTAATTTAAAGAATTTTATAGCTAAAATACCGTAATTCCTCTTGGAATTAATCTCGAAAAGTACTACATATAAAAATAAGATGCAGTATATTTTCTAAACAATAAAAGTGTGAAGCCTATTGTAAAACAACTTGAGTCTTTCAGAACGGTATTGTTTTTGCAAAAGTTCCGTAGAATCCTTCAAATTTAAAACATTAAACAAAAAAACAATTGTTTATTTTTATGTTGACAAGATGACAAAGGGTTCCCTATGGGACAATATCTAGTGTAAATGTCTCACTACACTTGTCTTGTTCATCTCCACATATGTTGTAGAACCTTTCTAACTTGGTATTTTTTAAACTAAAACAACAAAAACACCCAAAAACACCAACTAAAAAAAACAACAAATTACCCAAAATCAAAAAAAACAAACCACACCAACCAAAAAACCCACAACCCCAACCCCGCCACCCAAAAAAACACCCAAAATAAAACCTACCCACCTCACCTTTGACCCCACCCAACCCCCCACCCCACAAACGGGGGGGGTGGGACGGGGGGGGGGAAACACAACAAAAAAAAAACAACAAAACAAAAACAAAAACGGATGCCCCCAATGTCGCCCTACTAGATGAGTGGCTTCATGACATGGAGGGATTACACCAAACAGTCAATGATAACTATAACAGACTCCAAATCATCAACCCTCTCTACACAAGTATTTGCAGTTTGCTAGTGGTTTATAGCCAGTGGCATGGAACATCTCAGTGCAATCAAGGGGATCAAATTTTACTATATTTGTTTCATTTCAAACCAGATTTAATTTCACTCTATCTATACTTGATTACCACCAAATAGAAGGGCCGTGTAGCGCGCGACTGTATGGAATAATGTAGCAGGGCAAGGGGACATGACATGAGATGCAGTGTGTATATTGCGAGACGGCACGTGATCCTGGGGCAAAATACGTGATGCATTGGTTACTTTAGCCTTGCTGTGTTCTGCCAAACGATTTGGTATATAAAAGTGTAGTGATTGGGCCCTATTTCATTCTCCATAAAATCATTTAAACACAGGTTACCAACATGCCTTTCTTCTTTTTTTAAACTAACCACATGAATTGGATAAGTAATTGTAACATGGTGCCAATATTTAAAGAATAAAAGTAAAATGTGTAAGCTTTATTAATGTGTATAAACCAAATGTAATCACATGGTTTCAGCGTGGAACCAGAGCCCTGCCAAAATAAGACGGAGGGTTTTTCAGGAAATACCATGTACTACATTTATTATGCAACTATCCAGTGTGCAGGTATTTTTACCCAAGGCAATGCATATACTGGTTTGATCTGGAACCAGAGAGAGACATTCCCACCTAGGGGCACTGACTTCTGGAGACGCCCATGCTGAAATAGCCCACAGATATTTGTTGTTTATCTAGTGTAATCGGCATGTTTGTGAGTCCCGTAAACATAGGCTGACATCCAGATGGTACCTAAAATAGCAGACTATGGTATGGAGCCATATATGGACGATGAAGGACAATACATGGAGGATCGAAAATTATAGTGGTAAGGATTAAAACAATTTTTAAAACAATTTACAGGTTTTTTTTAGGAGAGGTTCAAGCATGTAGTTGTCATTTCCCTGGGCATTTGGGAAATAAACTGTTTTATCTGGATTAAAAACAATAAGTAATTCAAAAAAACATGTTATGTTTCCAGGTGATATCAGGACTGAATATGAACTTGATTAAGAACAATTTCATCATAGTCAATGCCAATTAATAATTTGCTAATCTACTTTTTACATGTTTAATCAGATGACGTATGTAGAAATATTGCCTTTTATTTTTAATTATACAGAGCACATACATGAGCAAGTGGCTACCTCTGGAAAGTTTGAAGTACAATACATTCAATGAGAAGACTAATGTGTAAGTAGACTTTGAGTAAAGCTCGGTGCTTTTATGCAGTGATCTTAAATTTATTATTCAACAAACTCACTGTATCTGCTTGTACAGGAGCGTGCCATTGTTGATTCATTATCAACACACAGTTGATAAGCAAATTAGCATGTTACGCCCCAGCGCAGTGTTCACAGAACCACGTTTACACGGTACACTTAAGTCGACCACTGTTCATCACGTTCAGAACTCTGAGTACGCACAAGAGCACCAGGTGCAAAATGAAAAGCAGCAAACATGCCAAAACTATCGTTCTGCTTTAGATTTTGCTAAAATATATTACGAGGAACGATTTGAATAATGATGTTCCTCTATACACGATATTAACAAGTTTTCATAAGGATTTTTGTTGTTGAAAGGGACTCAAACTTGTTTCAGAGTGATTCATCACAAATCTACAACTCTGCATCCGATGTCTGCGTATTTTTATCATGCTTGGGCTGCTAAAGCCACCTGAGCAGGATAAAAATATGCGGATGCATTGTTGTTGATTTGTGATGAACCATTCTGTAACATGTTTGAATCCCTAAATGAACTATATAAAAAAAACAAATGACTGTCCTATATTGGGGTAATTGTGAGAACTGTTATTTCCATCAGCTTGTGTAATCCACTTAGAGACCCCTTATTGCAGGGGTGTCCAACCTGCGGCCCGCGGGCCATTTGTGGCCCGCCAAGAGCTCATATGCGGCCCGCGAGGTATTTCCCAGAAAAAAAAATGCATAATTAACTCGAAATAATAGATTTTTTTTAAATGTCATTTGAATTATTTCAATTTTCTCAATCTGAAACCGAACGTCTTTAAAATTGTTGGAAAATTAGTCCCAATTTCATCAATCTGAAACCAACATTTTTTAAAAATTGTGGAAAAATTAGTACAATTTCCTCAAAGTGAGTCATTTCTTTCCAAATTTGCTAAAGGGATCACCATTTCTTTGGAAAAATGGACAATTTGTGTTAAATTTGGCCCAAAATCTGCATCTCTGGTGTAGCTATGGGTCCCATTTAGCAAAAATTGGTATAGATATGGATCCTACTTCCAGCCTCTCATAGGCACTAGGCACGTCACAAAGCAAACTTGAGACCCCCCATTACTTTCTTGCGGCCCGCGGTAGTCGTGGATTCAACAAATGCGGCCCCTGCGTCAAAAAGGTTGGACACCCCTGCCTTATTGGCATGCAATATTTGTATACTATAATTTACCTTAAAATCCACAAAAAAAAAAAAAAAAAAAAATCAGAAGGAAAATGCATATGTTTCAGTCAACATTGGAAAGGAAATCAGGCTTCAGTTAGATGATTTATAAAACATAATGTGTTTTTGAATAATTTTCTCAATCTGAAACTGAACGTCTTCAAAATTGTTGGAAAATTAGTCCCAATTTCATCAATCTGAAACCAAAATTTTCTAAAAATTGTGGAAAAATTAGTACAATTTCCTCAAAGTGAGTCATTTCTTTCCAAATTTGCTAAAGGGATCACCATTTCTTTGGAAAAATGGACAATTTGTGTTAAATTTGGCCCAAAATCTGCATCTCTGGTGTAGCTATGGGTCCCATTTAGCAAAAATTGGTATAGATATGGATCCTACTTCCAGCCTCTCATAGGCACTAGGCACGTCACAAAGCAAACTTGAGACCCCCCATTACTTTCTTGCGGCCCGCGGTAGTCGTGGATTCAACAAATGCGGCCCCTGCGTCAAAAAGGTTGGACACCCCTGCCTTATTGGCATGCAATATTTGTATACTATAATTTACCTTAAAATCCACAATTGTTAAACTGAGGTATAAAGAAATTGGAATAGAAGTGTCCCTAAGAAATTACAGCTGCTACCAAAAATTAGACAAAACTATTAGATCTGTGGATGCAAAAATGTAATTTTTAAAATATAAATTAGATTCAAAATAAGCACCTAAAACTGAGGTCTGTAAGTTTATTTCAACACACAAGTTGCATTTTATGTGCATATTAAAGCCCGGAACAGAGTTAAAACATTAATGTAATAGACCTCTTCTCCCAAGTTATGTTATGGTCTACAGGATACTGTTTTATATATTGTTTTTATCATTATTTCAGGTGGACATATGGTATTGTGTTATGGGAGATAATATCATTTGGTGAGTCTGGTAGTGTAATATTTAGATTTTTTAAAGCCATTTTTCTTTATTTTTGTTAATTTTGAGTTGTGGGTGAAAATGAAATACTTTAAGAATACTAACAATATCTATTTAGGATTATAATATAATATAGGAATGAACTTTGCTTCCCTGAATATTTCATATTGATTCACATACTATTGAATAAGGACTATTAACAAGTGGATAATGGATGTATCAATTCATTTTAAACCTTATATATTACCTTGCATAATAAAATTGACTGCCAATAAGAAAAAAACTGACCAGCCAGGATTTGAACCTAGGACCTACTTTTATTACTACTACTACTACCAAAATTTCTAATAGTTTGGATAAAACAAGTCAAAACTTCTTTAATGAAATGTTGTCCCATGTTAACTGAATAGACTATCATTGGAGAAATGACCACTTACACATTGATTAATTTTGCCCTTTGACAGGTGAAAATCCCTATGGAGAGCTTACTACAGATGAGCTAAAAACCCAGATAGAGGAAGGATTGACATTGACTATGCCTAGTGGATGCCCACAAGACATGTAAGTATGCCTGCTACATAATGGTTTAATTCAGCTTGCACAAAATTAAAATATTCCACTAAAATGATTAGAGTTCTACATTGTTTAAGTTGAATAATGGGCCTCAAGGAAGAAAAGATGCCATCTGATTGAGTGTCCCCGATTAAAACAAAATTAGGTGACCAATTCTGCTTCCAATGGTTTGGTCAATAAGCATTATGCAGGCCCTGAATGACTTTAGCACAGCTTTGGGTAGAAGCTTGCATTATAATGGCTTAACCCTTCAAAAAATGGGTAGATTCTGTATAAGTTATGACACATGCCATTTGGGAAGCCATCTCAAAAACCACTGACCTAAGACATGGCTTGTTTGGACATGATTCAGTTTTTCATGCAGATAACGCCTGGGGGGGGCACTTGTATTCAAAGGTGGATATAATGTGTGAACATGGACTTTCAAATGCACCCTAAACATGTATTTTCACCGACTAAAAAACAAGCTAAAACATACCCTAAACAAGTATTTTTATCTGTTTATGATACCCTCAACAAGTACGCATTGCATTGAATCGTAAATATACCCTTTATTATCTTGCTTTGCTTTACTTCCCAAGTTCCGATTACAATATTTTGGATGATTTTGATCCCTGCTTAATGAGATATGACAATTTCAGGGTTAAGAAAAAAAACATACACTTTTTTCCATATTTTGCTGTTTTTGACACCCTAAACGATGTACGCGCATACATCGCCTGTTGGAAAAAAGACACCCTTTTTACACGTTTTCTTGTTCGCGCATCATATCCACCTTTGAATACAGTGGCCCCCCCGGGAGATTCCGACATAAAATTATATATTATGCCTACAGTTTGGTGGCGTTAAATACATTTGGGTAATAAAATAAAGACATTTGTTAAGTAGATATTTAAATCTAACTTAACTGCAGAATTTTTTGACCCCATGCCCAAGATATTTGTTCATTAATTTTCACCTTATTCCACTTTTCAGTCACCAAGTGATCTTAAGTTGTACCAGTCATGATCCAGAAGACAGACCCACATTCCAAGGTCTTACTCACCAATTCACAGAGAGACTTCAAAATCTACAACTCCCTGTAAGTATATACTGCCTTTGTCTCTTCATTTCACTTCCAATTTACTCATCCAATATTGTTGTACACGGCCAGATTCTTATTTGTGCAAAAGTCTTTGAAAGTATGGGAGCCACAAGGTTGCAAATCGCAAACTCACAAATTCAGAATGGTACTCTATTGCAAGCAATTACCTTTGCTAAAACAGCTGATGAAAGTGCCTAATAAGTGTAACAGAAAATGCCTCTTGTAAAAAATAATGGACTTTGAAGTAGTCTACAATGAGAGCTCCGTGTAGCAGAATGAGGCAAAAGTGGCCAATGCAGACAGTATTGCTGGTTTTTGTCCAGTGACTGCGAGCACTGCTATATGAAATAGTTTCCTCAAGGATATTTGAGAAGTGTCGTTACCAAAATTCTTAATTTAATTTTTACTGTTAGGTTTTTTTCAAAAGAATCTTTGTGCCTAGTAGATTTTACAAAGTGTGATTCTACTTCCAAAAAGAATTGTATTATGTGTATCCCCACACCAAAAGTCTTCAGTGGTAAACTTGGATGCAATATAGCTTGATTTATGTTTATACCAATGAAGTAGATGCAATGTAATATATAATGGCACTTGTTTTGCAGAATCATCAGTCACAAACGTACACATACGAGAGTCTAGCCCACATTAGTAAGGCCCATGACAAGCTGACACCAAAACAAGTTGGCATCCTAGAGTCACTTGTTGCTGCTAATATTCATAAGGTAAGATTTTCTTATCCAATGTACTCTGATTAACACCCTGGGCACTACTAGCCTCTCTGTCAGCATCTGAGCACTATTTTGATTGGTAGCTTGGCAGGTAATATCATGTAATGAGCAAATTGGAGATACTATAAGAATGGTGGCATGGTTTACACAGTAATATAGAAGCACTAGTTTGATTGGTTACTCAGAGGGCTATCTCATGTTGTGTCCTGTAATGAGCCAATCAGAATGACTGTAATATAGGTGGTAGCTAAACCCTTTTGGGCCCAGCAGGCAGCCACTCAGGCTGGTATTCTGAAAGGGAGACTAACTTTAGACCTGGGTTTAAACCAGGGTTAGTCCTACATGAGTGGACCCTTTTTCGTTTCAACATACTCTAAAAATGTGCTGTAGCGGGTGAGAAAAATTCTTGAAGATGGACTGTTCCAGCCCATCCATGAGGAATTTTCTCACCTGTTTACATGTAACTTTCAGAGCATTTTGAAAGAAAAAAGGTCCACTCTTGTAGGACCTACCCTGGTTAAAATCCAGGTCTAAAGTTAGTCTCCCTTTCAGAATACCGGCCTCAGAGTTTATAGATGACTTCACTAAAATGACTGCAGGAACCCTTTAAATGATTAGTAAAAGTCCTTCCAAACTGAATGGTGCATAGGGAAGCAACCACACCACTGATGTACAAATTCTGTGATTTCCCTAAATAAAAATCACACATGACGAAGACCACGGCGAGCAAAGTACTTCATTGACAAGTGCTAGGTGCACTGAATTGTCTGAATTCTTTTCTGAAATAATTCACAAAAAAATTGGCCATGACCCCCCTGCTTAGAACTGCATAAATCAAATAAGACTTCAAATGTATCATCTGTTTAAAAAGTAAAAACAGGTTATGGATAGATTTCTCAAAATACAAAGTGAAGTTTCAGTTAACAACATACAAAACACCATGGATATGTTCTCCACAAGGGTGAGTGGCTTAGCATAGGTCATTATATGGGAAAATATAGAATCACCGACACAACACTAAATTGCTTTAAAAGCAGTTTGTTCAGCAGTGGTGTGGGGAGTGCCTATCAGTTTCCATAACCCTAAGACCACACATCTTCAGGAAGCAGTGAAAGCTACTGGTAGGTCTTGCATGTCCCTTTCCCTTCTTCTTCTTAGGTCAAGCACCTGGCAAGAAGGCAGTAGGTACTATTTTGGTATGACCAAGCCCAGGATTGAAACCTGTGACTTCCCGACTGAAGCAGGCACTCTAACCACTATAGTCCTTTTCTCAACCTCCGTGCAGTGATGTTATAACCTTGCTGCAGCTTTTACGCACATTTCAAGATATGCCGTCTTTGTGCATGCGTGTAAAAACGCTGTCGCTTTAAGCCAGCTTACACGGTATACTGGTGTGACCATCAAATCTTGCGCGGACGTCGCTGCATGGAGGTAGGGAAATAGAGCATTGGCCAACATTGTAATTACTACAAATAATCAAAATGTAATAACTTTGAGACCATATTTTCATGATATATTTTAGAAAGTAAGCCGTTTTAAGCCTGTGTTTTCCACGTACTATATGTGATATATTTACAGAAGTTGAACATTTCTGTGTAAAAACTGGTTCTTTTTATACTATGTTATGTGGGTTTTTTTTTTTTTTTTTTTTCACAGCCTTGTGCAGCAACACAGTTGATGGCAGTACAATATGCAGGAGCTGGTCTCCCTGGCAACCATGTTGAATCTAGATTCCATCTTTTACAAGCAGCTAGTGATGAGAGGTAATTTGCTTGGTTAATTTTCCCTGAATAGCTCTTGTTGTAGAAAGAAGTAATAAAAACCTCCCCCTCCCCCCCACACTCCCGCCCCACCCTATGCCATATCTTATTGATATAATTTGGATATTTTCCCTTTCTATTCAATGCAAAACTTCATCCACTTTTTTCACAGGTAGCAGTGTGATGAACCAAAATCATTCCTTTATCTTTTTTCCTTATGGTGCGTATGTTAAGTATCGTACCGTTTGCTTATAACGTTTACCGTGTTGATGCTGGATGTGATTCATTTTATGGCAGGGTTGATTTTGTCTATTCGTTTGAAACATTACTGGCTTTGGATTTCAATGGCGTTTTTGGTTTGTGTAAAATGTCTTCTGTTATGTTAATGAACTAGGGTTAATGGCTGCATATTTTATAAGGTCGTGCCTATAGGAAAGACCTATGCAGCATGATCCCGTGTGTCGGCGGTGGCGTCTGCGTCGGCGTCGTGAGCTTTTTTGTGAACAAAATATCTGGAGATCTGTTAAGTCACACAGGGCTGAAGGGAGGGATGCGAGGTTACTGATTCTCGAACTGATTAATTTTACAACAGTGTATATGCATTCTAAGTACCTAATTTGCCTAATTAATTATCATATTTTGATCCGATTTTCTGATTTTCATTGACACTTTTTGGTGAACACCAATATCTGAGATCTGTAAGTCACAACAGCTGAAACTGGTGGGAGGGGTACGGGGTTAAGGATTCCTCAAACTGAACTTCGATTTACAACAGTATATATAGCATTCTAAGTACTAATTTGCATATATTAGCATATTTTACCTATTTTCGTGCTTTTCATGAACACTTTTGTTGAACAAATATCTGGAGATCTGTAAGTCACACAGGGCTGAAACTTGGAAGGATGCTGGGTTACAGATTCTCGAACTGATTCGATATGCAACAGTACATTGTCCTGGTTATGGACATTGTCCTGGGGTAATAAGACATTGTCCCTGGGGGGGTATGGAACATTAGCTCCTGGGGTATTGGACATTGTTCTGGAGGTATATAACATTGTCCTGGGTATGGGACACTTTCCTGGGTATGGGACTTTGTCCTGGGTTGGGCATTGTCCTGGGGAATGGGTAATTTTCCTGGCTAATGGGACACATGTCCTGGAGGTGTTATGTACCTTGTCCTGGGGGAAATGGACATTGTCCTGGGGAATGGGGACATGGTCCCTGGGAATGGGACATTGCCTGGGGAATGGGACATTGTCCTGGGGTTGTGGGACATTGTCCTGGGGATAGGGGACATTGTCTTGGGATATGAACCATTGTCCTGGGGATATGGACATTGTCCCGGAGGTATGGGACGTTGTCCCAGATATTGGACATTGTCCTGGTGTATGGAACATTCCCTGGGTTATGAGATATTGTCCGGGGTATGGGACATTGTCCTGAATTATGGGACATTGTCCTTATACGGACCAATTGTTCTGGAGGTATGGGACAATTGTCCTAGAAGTATGGGACATTATCCTTGAGGTATGGGACATCGTCCGGGTGCAATGGGAGTTGTCCCTGGAGGTATGGGGACATTTCCCTGGGCTAATTGGACATTGCCTGGGGTATGGGGCATTGTCCTGGGGAATGGGACATTGTCCTGTAGTATGGGACATTTGTCCTTGGGTAGGGGACATTGTCCCTGGGGTTGGGACTTGTCTTGGGGATATGGGACCATTGTCCTTGTGGATATGAAACATTGTCCTGGGGATATGGGACATGTTCCTGAATGGGACCATTGTCCCTGGAATGGGACATTGTCCCTTGGATATGGGCATTGTCCCCGGAGGTATGGGCCTTGGTCCCCAGAGGTAGGGGACATTGCCTGGGGGTAGGGAACATTGCCCTCGGTTATGAGATATTGTCCGGGGTATGGACATGTTTCTGAGGTATGTGACCTGTCCTGGAGGTTGGCATTATCCTGAGGTATGGGGGACATTGTCCTGGGGATAGGGGACGTTTGTCCTGAGGTATGGGACATTGTCCTGGAGGTAGGGTACATTGTCCTGGAGGAATTGGACATTGTCCTGGAAGTAGGACTTGTTCCTGGTATGGTAACAATGACCTTGTTACATGAATTATTTACATGTTTTATATTGTATTTGCTGACTCAATACATTTTTAGGTTGAGCATGTAAACCAAAACTGAAATTGTGCATCTTCAGATATTCGATAACATCAACATACATCTGACGACCTATTTGGGACCGCTGTCCCTATTTTAGTTTTTCGTGCATTGGCAAAAATCCAATGCACTTTGGTCTTTGACCATACACATAATGACACGTGCCCCTGCGGCTTGTGCCATTACTCGTCCTCAAACTGAGTGCGGCGAGAGCTAAAAATAAATTCAACCATTAACCTCGAATTATGTGGTACCCAAAATTTGATGTTTCCTAGTTTTTACTGGTTTTGATAAAATTGACAAAGATTTTCAAGTTCAATGGTTTTTTTCTGAATTTTTTGTATGAATAACGCCCGAGGACGAGGTTGGATTTGGGTTCCATGGGAACACCCATGCCCGACCCACACAAAGCACCCAAATTGGTTTGTGTTTGCACTCCGTATTGCGTAATATTATTTGACATTTTTGGTGAGTTGCTATAATGAATGAGGCTTGGCGCCACAGCCTGGAATTACTGGAGCAACAAAGGACTAATCTTTTTGTTTTGTAGGCAACACTGCAGTCAGATCAGAGGCAATCACATTATCACATCTCCAGTCCAAGTCTAGCAGGAAGCTCGAGCAGATTCAGAACACCATCTCAGAGACTTCATACTTCTCACAGATGATGATGCATGTCAGCCATCAGGTGAGTATTCATTGCTTGGAGAATTCATATAATTGGGGTAAATCATGACCACGAACTGATTTCCTTGTACAAACCAATTTGCTAAACATATGCATTTCCTTCTGAGAAGTGACATGCCCAAATACCATTTTAGCCACCCCTAAAAATGAAATGGTCCAACCCATGACCCCAGGTCACACCCTGTCGACCATAGCTCTTCCTCAATTCCGTTTTGACTGTTAACCAAGACGGACGCCTGTTACCGCAGCTCTGTCACTTTAGCACCAAATTAACTGAGATTTTGATTCTGGACTAGTTGTCGTCTAATACGGACTACTCCTACTACTATACCATATATCTGATTATATCTATTTATAGCGCTCATTCTGACGGAATATTCGGAAACTTTTACACCATCGGAGAGCTCTTGTTTTGTATCCTCCTTTTTTTGCCGCCATTGCGGTCATGTGACCTGTGTAGCTGGAAATAAGGTAAACAAAGGCAGCCATTGACGCACGTGTTGCTGCTTTGGTTCCTTTGACTATGTGTGAGTTTTGTTTTGTTGAGTTGTTAGCGGGCTTGCTTTCTAACATCTTTATAGTCTGGTGTGTGTATTGTTTTATTATAATGCTTGTGGTATACTTAATAAAAATGTTAAAACTGTTTTGAAAATTTTCTTTAACCGTTCGTGAATCAGTTACCGAGTTGGTTTTTTGTGTCCTGACGTTTGCGTACGGAACTCCACGCACGCCTTGTTTATTTTTCTGTACTTTTTCTTGGCGCACAGCTATTCCATCTAGGCAACTCACGCTCACGCCACCCAGTCATTTATGGCGCACAATGGCGTTCGCTGCCCCCGCTTCCATTCATGATTGGATCCCCATCCCCTTTGTGTCGTTCACATGCAATGTTCCCCACCGACAGGTTCGGCCTCTTTCTGTATGGTCCTCGCCCACGTATCAGATCCTCGTTTGGGCAGGGTGGAGTTTTCTCTTTCTCCTCGAAGCTCTGATGCCTTGACCTCCTAGCCTCGCAGTGACTCGGCAAACAGCGGCTTCAATGTCTTTTGGCGCCTCAATCTTCCTGAAGAACCGCGAGAACCCTTCTTCCCTTCTTCTCGCCCTCAACTCTTATCTTTCATGCTTACTGCTCTCCCCTACCCAGCCCTTATCTCTGGAGTCCTCTTTGGAGGTCTTCGGTGACTTCACTGCTTGCCGCCTTGCCTCTCTCGGCGGATCCGTGTGATTCGAGCATGCGCTCAAGGAGCTCAGGCGCAGATCCTCCTCCTTCCGGGGATCTTGGCTAAGAGAAAAGCGCTCCCCCGCTCTTCTTCCTCCTTTCCTCAAGCAGGCGAGATCCACAAACCAACCCCCCTCCTCATCCACCCAAGAAGCCTGTCTCTCCTCTTCCACGTGACTCTTCCCATAATTCATTTTCCTCTTCCTCATTCCTCTTCCCCCTTCCAAAAGCAAGGCGCCTGGAAGGGGGAAATAAGCCTTCGTCCTGAGGGCACGACGGCCGTGGGGTCTCTCCTTCGGGAGGGGGCCTTACCACCTCCGGTGGGGGCGGCCGCATTAAAGTTTCTTACGTTCGGGAATGGCCAGCCATTTCTCCCGCACTTGGGTGCTGAGCTTGGTGGAACGGGGGTAATCGATAGATTCACCGCCAAACCCCCGGCGACTTCCCATCCGAGACCTACCCCCTTCCCGGGGAGCCGAAGAAAGAACCAGTTTCTTCTGTACGAGGTCTCGGCGCTCTTGGCGAAGGCTGCCATCTCCCCCGTCGACCCCATCCCTTCAACCGAGTGGTATGGTCGACGTTCTCTTGGCCCCCAAGAAACTGGGGATTGGCGTCCCCATCCTGAACCAAAGCCTCTGAATCAGTACATCAAGTCGAAGAAGTTCAGGATGGGAACCCTCGCGTCGATCCTCCGCTGTCCGTTGAAGGAGAGCTGGGCGTCTTCTCTTTGGATGCTGAAGGGACCCTACACCTACCTCCCGTCTCCAAAACAGAATACCCTCGCTGCTCAGATCTAAACCAGATGGCCGTCTACGAGTGTAACGTGTCTGCCTTCGGACTTTCCCTCCTCCCAGTCTTCACCAACGCAGTGACCGCGGGAAGTGGGGGGGGGCGCCTTCCTCAGGCGCGGGGGTCAACTTTGCATGTCCCCTGGACGACTGCCTGGATCTAAATCTACGGTCCGTCGCCCCATGCGACGTCCGACACTGGGTCAGCCGTACCATCCAGGTGGTGCAGAGGTTGGGCTCCATTGTCAACTTCGACAAATCGATCCTGACCCCCCTACTCAGACTGAGGTTTCTGGGTGCTCGGCTGCAACTGCTTCTTCCGGCATTGCAGACGACGGCCGAGCGGGTGGACAGATGTCGTGGGCAAGCTGCGACATCCTGCGTTGCTTTCGCAGGCCCCCGCTCGAGACTGGCTTCCGCCTTCTAGCTTGTGGCCGTCTCGCGACCCTTGGTCCCCGTACTGTCCGCTTCCATATGAGGATGCTTCAAATGCACCCCGGGCGGCCCTACAGGCCGATCAAGCCCCCAGACTCCCGTCTGATCCCCATCACTGCGGAGATCCGGGAGCACATGGCATGGTGGTCCTCAACCCCGCCCCAACCTGACTCGGGGGGATGCCTTTCCCGCGCCTCCTGTCGATATTGTTATCCACGACCGTCAAGGGGTTGGCGGTTTCACCCTAGACCTAGGCCTAATGCGCCTCGGGGACGTGGTCCCCAGAACGAGGCTCACATCCCATGTCCTCCCGCCTCGAGTTGTGTGCAGTGAACGTACCCTGCTCCTTCGAGGCATGTGACCAACTCCGTGTCCTAGTACTAGTACCAAGACGGACACTCCACTCAACCGTGGTGGCCTACATCAACAGCAGGGTGGGACTTCGGTCCCG
This sequence comes from Ophioderma brevispina, assembly GCA_023653785.1. Taxonomy (NCBI): domain Eukaryota; kingdom Metazoa; phylum Echinodermata; class Ophiuroidea; order Amphilepidida; family Ophiodermatidae; genus Ophioderma; species Ophioderma brevispina. The sequence continues at coordinate 84,026 of JAMKCH010072026.1, forward strand.
GCCCCTGTGCCTTGACGCCATGCGAATCATAGCTTGGTGTCGACCCGGCCATCAACGAGTTCCGCATTACACATTCCGGGGGCCGTCAACTTTCTTGCGGACGATCTGCTCGTGTTCAGGAGCGGCCTCGGAAGGGGTGGATACTGAACCGAGATGTCTTGCGGGAGATCTTCTAGAGATTCTATGTTCCTCAGATCTACCTGTTAGCCTCGAACCCCAGTTCACCCACCACTTCCCTCTGTACTGCACCCCCCGCGACCCGCTCTCCCGACCCGGTGGTACGCAGTCGACGCTCGGGCGATAGACTGGACGGGGTTCACTGCCTATGCCTTCCTCCCGCCGATTTTCCGATCGCATCATGTGTTTCGAAATCGGCGAGAGGCGTGCCCGTGTCATCCCAATCGCTATCATCGGCTCCCTTTTGGCCGAACACCTTTGGTTTCGTCCATTTTGGAATCGCTAGGCGGCTCTGCCGCTGCGTTTACCGAACCGTCCGGACCTAGTAACCCTTCCGGACGGAGGGCGCCATCCTGTCTCTGGAGCACCTAGCGTTGACGGCGTGGCCATTATCAGCAATCGCTGCCGGATTCTGGCTTTTTTTTTTTTTTCTCTTCGCAGGGGCTGGGCCCTCGCTCTTCAGCGGGAAGAAGTAAGTCCACCATGGACGCTTACTCTAATCGTCTTGTACCCTATTTCCGCTGGTGTGAGCGACGAGAGGTGGTCTCCGACTCCGGCATCTGTAGCTAACGCTGACTTTCTTCACCGATCGCTTGATAGCGGACTTGAAACTTCGACTGTTAGAAACTACAGGTCCGCTATCCTAATGCGATCCATAGAGGTTTTCGATGACGGATCTACATTAATACGATGGGCTCGACCTTCTCCTTCTAAGAGTGGAATGTTTAATTACCCGACTCCGGCCAGTACGACGGGCCACCCTGGGACCTTAATACTGTTTAGACTATTTAGGAAGCCCCATTCGAACCAATTGCTGAGGCATCACTAAAACATTCACCATTAAGACATCTTCCTGGTCGCTCTCTCCCGCGTCTCCCTTCTCGCCTTGGGAAGAGATCTTCGGATATCAGAATATCTCAATGTCAGCGTCAGAATTCTCTCTGGACAGTTTCAAATTTTCTTCAAGAGCCGTGATTTTCTCTGGTCAATAACCGATTCACTCCTCATTCCTCCACTCACCATTCTCTATATCGCCCTATCTCTACTTAGTCCAACAAACCCAACTATATATAAACTTTCACTCTTCGTGGATGGGCAATGTAGTGAAATGGAGCACATGTCCGTTGTCCCACGTCCATCTGGCTACAATGAAGCCCATGCAAGTTTTACTTTCTGTATTTTTTATTCAGAGTTCTTTCAAAGTGCATCAATCTTATACTGTGATCTTATTTCAAAATGTTCTGTATTGTATAGGGTGCAAAGATTCCATGAAATGGTTTCCTTCTCCAACGTATATTGACCAACCCAAACTTTGACTGTAGAATGACTTCATTCAACCTCATTTCATTTTTGTGATTCAGGGTCTTTTGAACAACGTTTTATTAAAGAGACCTGTACAGAGAGCTACTTGCTAAAACTGATAGTGCGTGTGCTCCAGTGGAAAAGCGTAGAACTCGTGATCATTAGGGCTTGAGTTCGAGCCCCGCTGAGGCCAACGTGCTTGTGTCCCTGGGCAAGATACTTAATCTCAATTGCCTCGCCGACCCAAGCGAAATCTGGGGAGATGTCAAGTTTGGGGGATATTACAATCTAAGTGCTGATAGGGATGTGCCCTTGGCCTGCAGCCACCTAGATGAAGCGAAATGATTGTGAGGATTTCCTAATGACGGCGTAATAATAATAGGCAACAGCGCTTGGAGACTGTTTACAGTGATAAAGCACTATATAAAAACTAATTATTATTATTAAAACTAAAACCCTTGTCCATTCAGAGCAAAGTAACAGTGTTGTAACTGGTCCTTAGCTATTTTCTTTTGGGAAACACATTTCAACACATTTCAGTTTTCATTTAATTTCCATCTGAATGATCTTGATTAAGATCACATTCTTTGTTATTGCTTTGCAGGCTAGAGAATCAATGTCCACAACTTGTATCAAATCCCAGGGTCCTTTGGGTGTGTACAGTATTCCATTTACACCAGCTGCATTTGACCAGGTGAGATTTACTAGTTTCAGTGTCTTTTCAGTGTCAGAGTGAGATATGGGTGGGTGAAGTTTGGGGAATGTGGAGAGTTGTTACACAGGAAAAAGATTTCCTTTGAAGATGAAAGGAATGGTGTGTAAGAGTTGGGAGATCGGTGATGCTGTATGGGAGTGAGACTAGGTGTCTGAGCGAAAATGAAATGGGATTTATGTGGACAAAATCGGATTTAAAACGTTGGACTTAATCCTTGCATATCTGCCCCCTACAAAGATGGTGGTGGGTTACATGATCATGATGTTCTACATGCACGTAGCCAGGATTCACACCACTGGGGTGCGGATCCTGGGGATGATCAAACCATAATGACAGGGGTCCAGGGGATGTATAAAGCCCTCAGCGAGGTTTACGGGTAGAGCCTCGGTGCGGATTCAGGGGGCGAAGCCTCCGGAAAAGTACACATTTTTGCAGTTTGATTTGTTTTGCAATGCACGGTCTCTGGTGCCATTTCTCCTTTTGTTAAACCCCCGGGTGTGCGCGCCCTCTCCGCACCTCAGGCTACGTGCATGTTCTACGAGTGGGTGGATGGGAAGACCTTTTTGTACAGACAAAAATGCTTTGCCTGGCCAGATCAGAAAGAGTAATGTCATAGCTTTCACACATTGTTAATCATGAGCATAAAGTCTGCATGCAAAGTAGCCGCATCAAGAGGGTGATATCAATAATTCTGGCTAGCTCAGTAGAGATTAGCTTCAACCATAATTCTAACACTTAAACTAAATATTATTAGAAACTATATTTTAATGCTAAATTCTTTATGAATTTCAGATTACAACCTATCTTCATGCATGTCTCGCCTGCTCAGCTGGTGTGTCACCCAATGCCACCACCACAGATGAAATGAAGAGACAAAGTCCTGAGATCAGTAAATATGTCAACCAACTGATACACACACATGGCTGTGATGAGACATCTCCTATCATAGAATACTTGAGGCTGCTATGTCAGTATGTATGGGCTGTTGGAGGCAGTGTGACAATGTACAGGATACTAGAGGTGGTAGCATCTGCACCGGATAGTCTTGCTAAGGAGTTTGTTGACAAGATTGCTCATCTGAAGGTACATGTAGATTAGATAGGGTATGGGTTTGAGAGTTGGTTCAGTTGGCTGAATATTGGACTCGGGTTTTTGCTTATTGTCATGCACATATTCGATAATACCTCGACTCGTGAACAGAAATGACATTGCTGACAATTGACAATCTGACAGGTAAAGCTCTTTGGGGTTAAATTGGCTTATAGGGTGGACTTTGCTGGCTTACAGGATGGACTTATGGTTTACAGGGTTGACTTATGGTTTACAGGGTTGACTTACAGACTTAGTCTTACATAGGATTTAAAGTTTGACTGTAAACCGAGTAGATATGGCCAGTTCAAATTGTAGAACTTGGACATCTACCACCGTGTATTGTTTTTTTCAATCATTTTGGGAAGTCCACAAATTATGTGATGACCAGCCTATCATCTACAGCCAGCTAAGGCATTTGGACAGAACTGTTTTCTGAATACCTCATGATATACATTTAGTTGATGTAAAATAGTTATATTCAAATCATTACACTGAAACTGATTTCCTAACACCAATGGTTTGACTTGAATATATCATTTCCCTCTGAGAATGGAAGGGCCCAAATTACCATAATACACCCCCTAAAATAGAGAATGGTCCCCGACCATTGACCCCAGTCACATAACCCTGTCGACCTTAAGCTCTTCCTCAATTCCTTTTTTTTTTGGCTGTTATTCAAAACGGAACGCGTTTCCGCAGCTCTGCAAATTACAAGCCAAAATTTAACTGAGATTTTGATACTGGACTAGTTGTCGTCTCATTCGGAATATTCCTACTACTAATACCCATATCTATCTGGAATATAAACTGGATTATATACTGGAATTATAACGCTCATTTGGACGGATAAACGAGACTTTTACGCCGTCGGAGAAGCTCCTTATTTTGTACCTTTTTTTTGCCGCCAGTGGCGGTCATGTGATCTGTGTAGCTGGAACCAAGGTAACAAAGGCAGCCATTGACGCCCGTGTTGCTGCTTTGCTGCCTTGACTATGGGTGAGTTTGTTACTGTCTTTGTAGCGGGCTTGCCTTGCTAACAATCCTATGGTTTAGTGTGTATTATTTTATTATATCTTGTGGTATACTTAATAAAATTGTGAAAACTGTGTTTGAAAAATTTCTTTCTTTAACCGTTCGTGACTCAGCTACCGAGTGTGTTTGTGGTGTTCTTACGTTGGCGTACCGGGAGACCCTCCACGGCACGCTTTGATTTTTTTTCTGTACTGTTTTTTTTGCGCCCGCTATTCCATCTAGCAATCACACGCTCACACCCGTTTTGTTTATGGCGCACAGTGGCGTTCGCTGCCCAACACCTGCCTCCATTAATGAATGGGCCCCCCATCCCTTATGTATCGGTCACAGCATGTTCCCGCACCGACAGGTCTCCGCTTTCTGTCTTGGACTTACGGATGCTCATTGGGCAATCATTGAGAA